>JAGWEN010000174.1:0-85573 GCA_018703685.1 Orius laevigatus
GTAGGAAACTACCTTGTTGACGCTACACGGTCGTAAATATATTTATGTTCCTCCCGAGAAGAGAGTGAGCGATATATAAAAAAAATTGTGGAAGGGTCCTCCTTTTTAAGAAGGAGGCTTCTTATCGCGTGAAAAAAAAAAACCTCTTCTTTCTTACGATACCCTCGCCGGTAATTGAACCATCCAAAACGAGTCAGACTTTCTCCATGTCCGAAAAAAATTCTTTATCAATATTTTTCTAGAGGGGAAAAAAAAGTTAAAGCAATTTTCTTTTAAATTATTAGGTGATTGGGGGAAGATGGGTCGGAGATTAGTTTCTCGGTTTGAAGGCGGTTGAAAATGAACGATCGAGTGCCCCAGAAAGATGAGAACGACTCTATCAACACGTCAGGGCCAGCAACGACTATTTTCCGAATATAACTTCAATCAGATTAGCAAAGAAAATTTTTTTATTAAATAACCCAATTCAACTGATTAAGGGGGATCCGACATCAAAATTCTACCAAGTGTGCTACAGAAAGGGATGATGCTCAAAAGTAGTTTCCTCGTTTTGTGCACTAAAAATAGTGGGAAATTTTTTTTTTTTAACAAGCGCGTTCTCATTATTTTGGAAAACTACGATATTTTTTGCGAGCAGTTTTTCAGAAAAAATTTTCCTCGGAAAAATAAGAAAATTTTCCACCAAAACTTTAATTTTGGAAAAAAAACAAAACAAAAACAAGGTTGTCTTATTGTAGGTTTTGACGAGCTGATTTCAAATATGCTAATATTAAGAAGATCGGATGAATAGATTCGTCGGTACGAGATTTTTAAGGATTAGATGCTGCAGGGAAGGGGGAAGCAATTGTGAGGAAGCAAAGGTGCCCAAAAAGAGGAAACTACTTTAGGGGGTGATAGTGCTATCGCAGCATTCTTGAATGAGAAACAAACAATGCTAATGGGCCAATCCTTTATTGCAAAGGTGAAGAATCATTAAAAATTGAACACTCGACCAATCCTTTTTTTGTCCATTTAATAAATAATCACTTGTCGTTTTCACGTGAGAAAAAAAAAGTTTCTAAATAGGGGAACTTTTATTTTAAGCCTTTTTTCTCCCACATCCCCTTGACGCGGTCTTTAAAAAAGAGGTTTTGACCTTCTATTAAGGAGGTCCTTTCCTCTTTTTAGAGTAAATATTTAATGAAACACTTAGTGTAAAGCCTCTTTTACCTTCTTTTCTTGTTAAATAACAAAATAAACTAAACACGTTTATTAGAAAAAACGTTTACACCCAAAACGTTTTCAAGATCAAATTTTTAAACTGTCCAATTTTTTGTCAAAAATCTCAATTTAAGGGGTACTAGTGAAAATGGTTCAAAATCAGGCTAAAAAGGGCTCTTCTTGTCAAAAAGATAGAAAATCTCCCTTTAAAAGGGTATTTTCTTGCCAAGTAATCTGTTTGAATAGGGTCTTTTCTGACAAATACGGGTCAAAATTTGGCTGAAAAGGGTATTTTCTTATCAAAAAAGGTTTGAAATCAGTCTGAAATGGGTGTCTTATGGTCAAAAATGGCTAAAATCTCTCTAAAAAGTTTTCTGTAAAATGGGTCGAAATCAGGCTAAAACGTGTCAAAAAGGGTCAAAGTCTAGCCAAAAAGGGTCTTTTCCTAGTCAAAAGGGTCAAAATCTGTCTGCCCAAAATCGGTCAAACCATTTCTGACTATGTTTCTTTATCTATCTAAAAACGAACTTCATAGTCAGAAATGGTTTAAAATCTATCTAAAAGGGAAATTCCGTAGTCAGAAATGGTTTGAAATATATCTAAAAAGGGACTTTATAATCAGAAACAGTTTGAAATCTATATAAAAAGGAACTTTATAGTCTGACATGTTTTGAAATCTATCCAAAAAGGAACTTTATAGTCAGAAATGGTTTGAAAAGTTCCTTTTTAGATAGATTTCAAACCATTTCTGACTACGAAATTTCCCTTTTAGATAGATTTCACCATTTCTGACTATGAGGTTCCTTTTTAAATAGATATGGAACTTTATAGTCAGAAAGGGTTTGAATTCTATCTAAAAAGGAACTTTATACTCAGAAATGGTTTAAAATCTATCTAAAAAGGAAGTTTATACTCAGAAATGGTTTGAAATCTATCTAAAAAGCGACTTTATAATCAGAAATGGTTTGCAATCTATCTAAAAAGGAACTTTATAGTCAGAAATGGTTTAAAATCGATCTAAAAAGAAACTTTATAGTCAGAAATGGTTTGAAATCTATCTAAAAAGGAACTTAATAGGTAGTCAGAAACGGTTTAAAATCTATCTAAAAAGGAACTTTATACTCAGAAATGATTGAATCTATCCAAAAAGGGACTTTATAATCAGAAATGGTTTGAAATCTATCCAAATAGGAACTTTATAGTCAGAAATGTTTGAAATCTATCAAAACGGAACAACACTCCCCCCATCCCACCTCCCCCAAAAGCCCCTATCACCTCCCAGAACCCTCCCATCATCATCCCTAATACCCTGGACCCTCACCCTACCCTCCCCCAACAATTCACCAGACTAATTTTCACCCAAAAAATCCTTAATTATTCATGAAAAAGTACCCCCCGAAAAATCCGTCCAAAAAAATGCAGATTTACAAAGTCGATCTGTTTTCCAAAGGCATAAATCGTCTTAAAAATGGTCCGTTACATACGTAATAAAGACTACGATAAATAGAAGGGGGGCTTCACGTATATAGAACCATCCGTATCACATTAAGGGAGAAGCCTTCCCACTGTTTGTCCCAAAACCACATTACATATTTATGCCGTGAATAATTTGTAAACATTGAATTATTTATATATACAAGTCTGGGTACCTTGGCCTACATAATTCATGCAATACCTCATGGCCCATTGCGTAAGTAGGTCCTCGATCGGAAAACTCCGAGGTAAAAATATAAAGATGCAAACTTAAATTTTCCACTAACATCAGAAATGTCAGATTTTGAACGAAAAGTGGATGAAACCAAAAAAACGTGGAGGAAGTACTTTTAAATAAATCAAAGAAGAGAAATTATCATTGTCCAGGCCATTAAGTTAGAAGGTTTTCCGAGAACGAGACATATGGCGAAAGGGTGAAAAGCCCTTTCCTTATCTCGTTTTGCTCTAATTACCTGAATGGTGTCACACTCATACACTTGGGCTTTTTCCACATGTTCTTTCCTGAACGAAAATGCTGTGGAAACACCTTTTTTCCTCCTCCCCCCTGTTTTTTGTGCGTCATCCTTTATTCTGAGTAGAACCGGAAGAAGGGCGAAGAGATAAGAGAAGGGTTATAAGGGAGGTCCACGCTCTTATCAAATTGACTGATGTAACGCCATTTTTAATTTGTTCCATTTTTCAAAGCTTTTCTGACGATTCAGGCTTCTTCTTGATCAGAATGCTCCAAGGACTTTTCCCTTGAAAAAGGATGAGATTGAAAAAGTCGGAAATGGTCGCCTGAATAGAAAGCTAACGAGGAAGAGTCGACAGAAATGTCCTAAAAGTTGTCATCCAAAATACGCCCTTTTAAGAAGAACACGATTTTCATCTTAAATATTGAATTACAAAATTAGAGAGATCGCATCATGGATTAGTATTCTAGGAGTGATCTATATGAAAGGGGGATGTTGGTAGACCTGATTCTAATCACGGGTTTAGAGTATGCGGTGGTCAGGAAGAAGGGAGCCCGAGTAATTAGATATGAGACGTGGACGGGGAAAAAGGGGTGGCGGGGATGTTTTCGAATTAGAGAACGCGCTCACCCTTCAGCCGACCGCAAATCCTCAAACATCCAACCCTTGAGAATATCTGGAAAAGGTCGCACATCCCGAAATGTTTACGTTTATCCCTCTTAAACCGTTAAATTTAAACGTGCCTTCAAATAAAAACCGCTAATTTTTTCTTCATCCTGAGCCTTTATTATGTAATTACGCTCCGTTGATTTATACCCGGGCATAAACGTTGGCGTTATTGTCTCCGGTTATATCCAAGGGGTCTCACAGGTAATGTTCAACTGATATATTGTCCCGTACAGACCTAAATTGTGACGCGTTACGAGTTCTGGATACGCGTCCGAACAAACCCTCAGGCTTTCCATGTAATCCGAAACGTGCAAAATGACAGATCTATTTCGAATTATCAATTACGATATACCCTTATGAATTATTGCGATGGGCCAACATTAATGGATGTGCGTCTATTTATTTATAAACAGATTTTCAATCCCAGAATTCTTCATTATCAAACTCTCAATTCTGACCTTCACATTCGATAACCGATAAGTTACCTTCCTGGATATAGGATTGGTCAGAATCTTTCATAGCCTATACGATAACGGTTGATTACAATTATTATTGATGGATCTGTTGAGTCTTTCTATAGTCTATAGTCAGAAATGGTCTAAACTCTATCTAAAAAGGGACTTTATAGTCAGAAATCTATCTAAAAAGGAAATTTATAGTCGGAAATGGTTTGAAATCTATCTAAAAAGGAACTATTCAAACCATTTATGACTATAAAGTTCATTTTTAGATATTAGATAGATTTCAAACCATTTCTGAATATAAAGTTCCTTTTTAGATAGATTTCAAACCATTTCTGAGTATAAACTTCCTTTTTAGATAGATTTCAAACCATTTCTGACTATAAGTCCCTTTTTAGATAGATTTCAAACCATTTCTGAATATAAAGTTCCTTTTTAGATAGATTTCAAACCATTTCTGACTATAAAGTCCCTTTTTAGATAGATTTAAAACCATTTCTGACTATAAGTCCCTTTTTAGATAGATTTCAAACCATTTATGATTATAAAGTCTCTTTTTAGATAGATTTCAAACTATTTCTGACTATAAAGTCCCTTTTTAGATAGATTTCAAACCATTTCTGACTATAAGTCCCTTTTTAGATAGATTTCAAACCATTTATGATTATAAAGTCTCTTTTTAGATAGATTTCAAACTATTTCTGACTATAAAGTCCCTTTTTAGATAGATTTCAAACCATTTCTGAGTATAAAGTTCCTTTTTAGATAGATTTCAAACCATTTCTGACTATGAAGTTCCTTTTTAGATAGATTTCAAACCATTTATGACTATAAAGTTCCTTTTTTGATACATTTCAAACCATTTCTGACTAGAAAGTCCCTCATTTTAACTCATTTTAGCCGTATTTTGAACCTTATCGATGACTGAAGACAATTTTTATTCAGATTTTGTTTCTTTTCCAATAAAAGGAACCTTTTTTGACCTTTTAAGACCAAAAAGACCCAATTAAAAAATTGATCCTTTTTCGTGAATTTTGATTTTTGTGTTCCTAGAAACCCAATTTTTTGTCAACTCAGTTTCATTTTCGCCTAAATTGCTTTTACGAGGGCTATTTCATGGTTCAATTCCATTCTCTTGACTTTTGAAGTTGGCACTTTTATCATGATATTGGTTCATTTATGAAAAAATATTCGTTTTGAATTCTTTGTTTGTTGATCACTAAATTACATGACAAAACGCCGGTTTGGACCAAGTTATTACAATTTAAACCTTCTATGAATATTAAGTTCCATAACGAAGCATATGGAAAGTTTCCCTTTGTCGTTAAATCCTTTGTTTTTGAATTTCCAAAATCCGTCAAACAACGGAAACGAACCGTCCATTCCAATTTTGACACCGCTCACAGAATACTTTCCCTGTAAAATTCCGAAAAATAATTTTTTTTGTCCATTTTATATCTTTTACCGGAGTAAGGGGGCATTTTTGAGGCAAAGTAGTGGAATTCCAGTATTCATACCAGGGAGCTTCTTTCTTTTCGATTTTCTCGCATAATGAAGGATATCGAAGCGATGTGTAGTATTCGCAAGTGTCAGGCTCGGATTTCGAAGCGCATTTATAAAGCTCGACTGAAAACTTAAAGAAAAAATATTCAAAAAGTAAGAAACTACCCAAATAATACCTTTACATCGTTTATTTTCTCAGAAATGTCAGCATTTCCGTACAATCTCGACTCTTTCGCGTTTATCCTTTTTACCACCATGTTAGTCCAAGTCAAAGCGGTTTTTTTATCCGGACATTGGTAATAGTTGTCCAATCTTGCTTCCATTATCATCTTAGAAATAAAAATTAAGTTTTGTGAATGGCAATTTTCGAGTTTTAATGATTATAAATTTTATGAGTTTTACACATAAGTTTTGACGTTTTTAGGCTTTTTTCCTGATTTGTTTAATTAGACAAAACAATACCTTCGATCCAGCATCTGAATGGCCGAAGAGAAACATGAGGAGCAAATATACGATCATTTTCGGTTGACTGATCAAACAAGACTAATCGATAACCAATAGGAAGGAATTAATAAACTTATCTTGTTGATCTTAACTACCTTGATTGAGTTATTCCTATAAGAGATTACAATCCTAAACGAGCTTTGAATTAACCTCAATATCCGTTTATGCTTTTTGTAATTACAACCTAAAAATTAAAGATTTAAAAAAAAATTTAAATGGGCATAAGAAGGCGATTTAAAATTTTTTTGTCTTCTTTTTATGAAGAGGAAGGAAAAAGCGTTTTTTAACACTTAAAAGTTGAAAGTCTGAAAGCAACAGATAGGAGGCGGAGAGAGGAAAAATTGGAATGTTGTAGTAAAGTAAAAATGTCAAGTATTTAATAAAACAAGTTTCAAAATCTATCTAAAAAGAGACTTTATAGTCAGAAATGTATCTAAAAAGGGACTTTATAGTCAGAAATCTATCTGAAAAGGGACTTTATAGTCAGAAATGGTTTGAAATCTATCTAAAAAGGTACTTTATAGTCAGAAATGGTTTGAAAACTATCTAAAAAGGAACTTTATAGTCAGAAATGGTTTGAAATCTATCTAAAAAGGAACTTTATAGTCAGAAATGGTTTGAAATCTATCTAAAAAGGGACTTTATAGTCAGAAATGGTTTGAAAAGTTCCTTTTTAGATAGATTTCAAACCATTTCTGACTATAAAGTTCCCTTTTAGATAGATTTCACACCATTTCTGAATATAAAGTTCCCTTTTAGATAGATTTCACACCATTTCTGAATATAAAGTTCCTTTTTAAATAGATAATGGAACTTATAATCAGAAATGGTTTGAAATCTATCTAAAAAGGGACTTTATAGTCAGAAATGGTTTGAAATCTATCTAAAAAGGAACTTTATAGTCAGAAATGGTTTGAAATCTATCTATAAAAAAAAATTAAAGATTTAAAAAAATTTAAGTGGACATAAGAAGGCGATTTAAAATTTTTGTGTCTTCTTTTTATGAAGAGGAAGAAAAAAGCGTTTTTTAACACTTAAAAGTTGAAAGTCTGAAAGCAACAGATAGGAGGAGGAGAGAGAAAAAAATGGAATGTTGTGGTAAAGTAAAAATGTCAAGTATTTAATAAAACAAGTTTCAAGGCTGAACCTCGGGATCTCGGTAATTTCTCGGAAAAAACCATAATTTTTTCCCCTCTTTTCTTTAATAACGCGAAATCTTTTTAAACATTTTTCAGATTAAGGGAAAAATTAAAATCGATATAAAGAATCAGGCCTTTGTCCGACGTTGGGCTTTTACTGACGGGTAATTGAGTTAAGAACATCGGAGGGTTTTCGGGAGAAAGAAAGTGAACGGAGGAAAAAGGCGGCCACCCTGCAAACTCCTGATAATCCTTCCATCAAAATCCTTTTTTCTCGCCTTATTTTCGAATTTTTTCTTTCTTAATTTCTAATTTTCGATCAATAACGTAAAAACAGGATTTGGGAAGATGGCAGTTTAATCTTAAAGATTATCTAGGGGATGAAGGCGTTCATTTCACGTTTAAGGATTAGACACCTCTTAAGCCTTCCCTCCTCACGTCAAAAGCGATTGATGGAAAATCAATATTTTAATTTATACCCAACAAAAGTTGAAAAACCCAAAAATAACTGGTTTTTTCCACCACTTAAACAAAATAGCTAGTCTATCATGGTTATGATAATACGGTTTATATATTTTGATATAACTCAAAGGCTGTCAAAGTTAATTAAATGTTGCCAAAATATACGTTTTACCCGATACTCCCTTCATTTTGATTAATTACGAACTAAACTTTGGAAACTTATATTATTATTAGGGAAAGTAAACATCAGAATTTCAACATTGGTCATGTGATTTTTATCTACAATAATTGGCAATACACACCAGGTGAATGACTATCAAAATAGGAGTATAGGTCGCAATGTTTGTCAACAGTAATTTAATTTATAAATGTGTAGAGACCTTTTCACTATACGATCCCGAGTTGGGGAGGTGGTGGAAGGAATGGTAGGGGGAGGGTAGGGGAGGTGAAATGAGAGTGGAAAGATGTGGAAGGGAAGTGATGGGAGTAGGTGGAAGTATTTGGTGGAGAGGTCTGTAGAGAATTTTGGAGAAAGTCTGAGTTATGGGGTTCCTCCTCCATATCACATTTTTTAAGGCCCCCTTATACCGCGGCATTTCTTTGATGTATTTCTCCAATATCCTGATAAAACTGTTAGTATTTTTGAAAAATTTCATTTGAATTTTAGTTTTAGAATACATTAATATAGGTCGCCAAGTTTTTATTTTTTTTGAAAATCATAATTTTTATGACAAAAACAATAAAAGTCGAAAAAAGGAGATCTAAAGGAAGTGTATCATTAATCACTAAACTTAAAACGTAAGTTAGATTTTTCTTAAGCACAGCCAATTTTTTGTACAATTGGAGAAACCGAAAAACAACGCTCCCTCTCACCATCACCGGTCAAAAGTCGAAATTTACAGGGTATCATTACTGCCTCAAGATTTCATACCTGGCGCCCGATATGCTCCCTAGCGGATGTTTTAATAACACCCACCCCATCAGAGAGGTCTAACGGGCCCTTAAGCCTGCACAACTCATCGACGTTGCGGAAGGGAATATTCAGCGCCTTGTAGCCTTTGCTGGAGATATTTCCTCATACACGAGTTATATATACAAGTTATATACAATATGTGATATATTTTATATATGAGCTACATATTATAAAATTTTAGCTCAACCTTTATTTCATTCCATGCCAGATATTTTTCACTTCTCGATCATTTTGAGAAACGAATAATCCATTAATCATCAAATTTCAATCCCCAATGGTAATGTACGCGCCTATTTAATTCAATTTTATTGATCAACTGGTCTCAATGTATATTATGTTCCTAGCTTCAAATACCTCAAAGGAACCGAGTAACGAGTATTAATTAATACCTTTCCAGTGAAAAAAAAAACTACTTTTGTCTCATTTGTGGTAAAATATTTGCTTAATAATTCTTCATCAGTTTTTTATAATCTTGTTAAAACTGAATGTGGGAGTGGCTTTGGGGAAAATAGGAAAATTGATATTCCGTGGTAATTCCGCTTTTATACTCGATTTAATTTACGCCGGCCTGACCTAATGGGACAGAATTAACTTGTTTGTATGCCAATGCATTATATCTCGCGTTCGTGTAATAATATTTTGTTTTCACGTTATTTCACATTTTCGTTTTAATCTTCGTTCCGCCTCGAATATTATCAGATTTTTAAATTTAAAATATTTGCTGGTTTATCCACGAGAATGTTTCAATTAAAACGTTCATTGGATCATTAAGAACATTTATTGGTTAATAGACTTTGTTGGTTGCAAGTTCGATAGAAGTAAGATGGCGGTTTGGAACCTTCGAGGAACCGATCTTGGGTTTAATAGTGTTACATTAAGTCTGAGCCAGGGCTTCAGGTACTTTGCGTAATTATGGGCCAAATCACCTTAATCCTCCGTTAGCGAGCCAAGTTAACTCCCTACAAGCGAAATGTTCCAAACAGTGCTCCTGGATGCGGTAATAAGTTCTATTTTAACCTCAAAACTCTCATCCTTTTGTCACAGATCCTTCTATTCTAAATGCTGAGGGTATTCTTTTTAATAGAAAACTTTCTATGTGGACAGCATTATAGGCAGGTTCTACTCCGGTGTTGGTGGAGGAGGTGGAGGATCCTTCCTTATGACCTTGACCCCTTTTGACTCGATAGTCACTCCTCCCCAGCCCTTGATTGCGCTTAAATTACGACATTTCAAACATTAAAAAAACGTCAAAATGTAGATAAACTGGTCTCGTTATGTCCCCTAATTGTTTATAAACGAGGTGAAATCTATTTTGCAACGATCATGATAAAAAAGATTATTCAGAGGCTAACATGCATCGTGTGTGGTTATCGTTATTATTTTATACACGGTTTTTAATTGCTGTAAGTCGCAACCTAAAATTTTTGGATTTAAATTATTTTTAATAGTCAGGGAGCGATCTTTTCGGGAAAGCATCTTTACGATTGGAAAAGTTCGAACAATGCCCGGACAAAATGTCGATGCCGAACGTCTTTCACGATATGGTCATCAACCAAGTTGGTTTTAATAAAGTTAAAGTTTTTGGTAAAATAAACGTCAGGCAAGAAATCGTGAATCCGACAGGAGTAAATTGACTTATCGATTTTTCTTGTTAAATAATTTGACTTTTAGCTTAAAGTAACGCTTCACAAGTGTGCATCTAAAGACGAGCCTGGTACGTGCGAGTATTATTACACATATACGACGGATAAATTCTGCCAGCTGGTCGGACAAGAGAATATGCCATGGTCTGAATTTTGGCTAATGACCACTCTCCCCAAAGCCTGCCCTGTTAAAGAGGTATATCGAAAAATCCTCCATCTTTACCAATAAAAAATTCTTTAAGGGAAATTATTCTATCAACGGTGCCAACATCGATATGGACAAAATGCCTTCGGTTCCTTTACTTTACGGCTACTGGAAGGCAAGAAGTACCGGGAAAAGCGGAGGAAAAACGTGGCACTGCGCTATCGTCGAGTTTTCTCTAGGGCCCGCCGAACAAAATAAAAAAAGAAAAAAGAAAAACTAATCTAAAAATGTAATAAATATACCATTTAATGATTTTAATATCCCTGAAATAAACGTTTTATCTGGTCGTTTCATTTCCCTCATAGAACGGAAATTACAGCAAAAACGTTTAATTTTCCATTCCTAAATTAGTCGTCCACTTTTGGTTTAAACACTCAACATGGCTTACGTTTCAATAATTATTTCAATAATTTTTTCCATGGCTTACCAGGTTGGTTTTAATAAATGAGTTTTTCTTTTTAAGGTTTTTTTATTTTAGGGAAAAGCAGATTCGTTTTTAGGCGAAAGTTCATTACACTTGGAAAAATATGGACAATGCCCGGATCGTCTAAATATGTCGAACTCCTTTTTCAATGTTAGCCTCAATAATGTCGGTTTGGGAAAAGTCAAAATTTTTGGAAAGTTCAAAATCGGAACAGAAATCACAAGTCCGGCCTCAGTGAGTTAAAAACATATTGGAAATTAGTTTTTTCTGGCTCCCGATTTCATATTTGGTGAGAAACCACATAAAATTTCAAGTCGATTTCCCTAGGAGCATTGAAATATCAAAATAAAGGTATCATGAAAAGGATATTGTTACATTACCCTCAACTCTTTTCTGGAAACAATAAGACGTTTTGGGGTCAAAATGTCCAATTTCCTCTTATTCAAAAACTTCACAGCACCCCAGCTCGAAAAACCTTTCCAACTCAAAAAGATCCAGTTTTTCAGATAAAATGCGTCATTCACAAATGCGCTTCAAAAGAGGAACCAGACACTTGCGAGTATTATTACACATACAATAGTGATAACATTTGCGATATATTGTCGAAGAAAAATATGCCTTGGGAGAACTTCATGAAACAAACCGATTTCCCAAGGAAATGCCCTATGAAAAAAGTAAGTTTTCAATAAGAACATATTCTAATTAGTTTTTCAAGGGAATTTATTCTCTGGACGGTGTTGAATTTGATGCGTCGGATATGTTAAACTTTCCCCTCCTCTATGGATATTGGAAAGTAAGATCGAGTGGAAAGCAAAACGGAAAGCTGTTCTTTTGCAGCATCGCCGAATTCGGAATTTCGAAGAAACAAGCTAAAAGGAGACGCCAAAAAAATTAAAATTATATGTAAATTACATTAATTACTACTATTGCAACATTTAATTTTCTTATATTCTGTATCGGCGCTATGGAGAGTCAAAACTCAATTATGGGAAAAAAAAAAAAAAAAAAAAAAAAAAAAAAAAAAAAAAAAAAACTTTTTCTCACTTTCCTGAGGGCCGATCAGCTTTTTTACTACAGAAGTCTTCTTTAGTTGTCGTCTTCTTTAGTATGATGAGAGAGAGGGAGGGGGGCACATAAAAATTTCAAGTCTTGAGTCTTCACTCATACTCTGTCTTTGAAAATCGCCCTATGTTATCGGAATCGGTCACCTTTTCATCAATATTCCAGAGTGAAAAGGCGAAATGATCTAACAAACTGATTATGGTATTCACAATCATCAATTAGAAAATTTAAAATTCTGACAGCTTTCCAATGTTTACAGGAGGTTTACAAAAGAAGCCGCTTGGAACGCTAGTGTAACCAGTTTTCGCTTCTCTGAGTTCGGGAATGTCAATTTTTGTCTAAATTGACTTCTAGTTCTCAATTATAGTGGAAAGTTCTAGTTTGGCAGCATAAGAAATGAAATCTGATTATTGTTTTCATAAAATTTTATTTCTTATTGAATAATTTGATACTACGATGTAATGAAGGAAAAGGGAGGGGAAAAAAGTCGGAGAGACAATAATATCGAAACGACACGCAAGGTCGATAATCGGAGCCTGAATTATCGTAATGACTCCGTTTCACGTTTCATTTCAGATGTAACGAACCGTTTTATATTCCTATCAACTATCGCCATGGTAAAATCTTGGAGCCGGAAACGTCTTTTTTTTTTTATTCTCGACAGAATTTCCTTTTGCACGCAATTAGCATTAGAGATCGGTTATTCAGCATCGGTACCAATTACGCTCTAAGACGGGAGGGAAATTTTATAATAAAATTGTTACTTTGACTAGTCTGATATTCAATGCACGGAAGAGCAGAGATAAGGACGATTGACACGTCGGAAAACTGGGAGGGAACTCTTTAAGCGGGAAGTGAACAGAGGAAAAAAAAGTTAACAAGTCGATTGTGGCGGAGGGTAGAATAAAAGCGTCGGAAGAACTAGCGGTGCCTTTCGCCGCATATCAATCGCAAAACCATCAGCCAGGGGATATTTATCGGGGAAACTTTTAAACCGGAACGTTGAAAGCCCGCTCTTGAGTACTCGAAGGGGTGGAGAAGAAGGAAAAAAGTGCTCTATGAAAGTAAGGAGTCGAACGTTTTAGATTTTCCTTTCATATAACTCTCATAACGTCTTCTCAAACAATTTGAATACTTTTGCGGCTTTCACGTTTTTGTCCCTTTATAAAGGATTCAGACTCCCAAAAAGTTACATCAAAAATCAACCTTAGTTACTTCTAGAACTAAAATTTCGCTCTTTTAATTTGTAACATCAGTACATAGTGCCCTATCCAGCAAAAGTTGTTTCAAATAGTCCAACATGTTTTTGAAAAGTGCCAACAAATGCTCTCCCAGCATAACCTTTGGCAGCCAAAGAACCTCGACTTTTTTCAGTTTTCCTCATAAAACTCGAAAACGGTACGTATTTTGAGGAAAACAACTTAAAAGTGAATTAAAGAAGACAAAATTCTGCGTCGATTAAAAAAAAGTTCGCCAAATTTGGTCCAGTAGACAAGTTTTTACAGACGATCAAAAAACTTCAATTTAATATATGCATGTAAGATATGTAAACCACAATTTAATTATTTAAATATTAATCAGCTAAACTTTAAATTACTTTTTTCAAATTTTTTATAAATTAAAATCAATTTTTAGTCCTCCTCCTATTCTTGGCGTCTTTCGGAAGTATGGAAATCTCAACATCCGCACAGAACCACAATTTTCCTCCACTTTTCCCTGAATTTCTCGTCTTCCAATATCCATGCATTAAAGGAATAGTTGGTAGTTTGGTAGTATCAAGTGTCGCTTGGTCAATCAGATAGACACCCTTTAAAAATTAAATAATTATTTGGTTTATTTATTGTAGTTTTACTTTTTTTATGGGACAAGACAAGGTCAAGTTGGTCGACTCGAGAAATCCACTCCAGGGCATGTTTTTCTGACTGATAAAATCGCAAAACTTGTCCGTGTTGTATGTGTAGTAGTACTCGCACGTGTCAGGTTCGTCTTTCGAAGCGCATTTACGCATAACGCTCTTTAGCTAAAATAAAAAAAAAAAAAAAATAAAAAATAAAATAAATATATATATTGTATAATATATATAAAATATATAATAAAAATATATATTAAAGTAAAATCGTCCAGGAACTCCAGGCTATAAGTAGTTTTTTTCTTAGAAATAATAGCATTTTAATATCGAGTTTTAGGTACACAGGTTAAAGGATTACACAGTTCGTGGATTTCGTATGATATTCGCTCCACTGGAGGGGTTCTAAAGATAATAAAACCAACCTCAAAATTACCGTAGGACTTCATTTTGAGTTCTTCTTGTCTTTTCAAAGATAAAGAGTCCGTATCACCTATATTGTATTACCCTCCAAAAAGGTTCGTGGAGGGTAGGGGAGGTGATGGTAGAGTTAAGGGAGGTGGTAGAATGTGAGAGAAAGTGGGGGAAGTGATGGGAGGAAGTATTTGATGCTAGTGGAGAGGACTCTAGAGCCCCAACTTTTTGAGAAAATCGAGTTATTGGGTTGCTCCATACCTTACATTAAAATTGATTTGTCATCATTTTAAGAGCAAACCACGTTTTTTGAACCAAATTTTTTCAAGCAAATAAGAATTTTTTTAAATCTTGAAAGATTAAAAAGTTTTATGACTGATTTTCTTGAAATTTGATAAAATTATTTCTTTAGAGATAATGAGTTTCAAATGAGGAAAAACGTGGATTTTCCTGAAAGGTTAAACTTCGGAAATGACGTTGAATATTGATAGCAAGCAACGTTTTTTATATACCAACACAACAAAAGGTTTTTGCATGGTGATTTGCGAATAATAGAAATTATTTAAATTTTTTTTTTAAAGATCTTGAGAAGAAACAATGAAAAGCCTCGAGATCCATTGTCTCAATCTGGGAGCTTTCCCCTGGACTTGGGATCATGCTAGGTGCTCCACTATTTGATATTGATATTTCAAGCTTGACACTCACTGTGGCATGGTTTGTGACTGGATGATTCACTCTAAAAAATCCGGAAACTTTAATTTTGTTCAATCCTCCACTGTTGATGGTAATATTTTCATAACGGTTTTCCATCTCTTTTTTGTCCGGACATTGCTCAAATTTTTCCAATCGAATAAAGCTGCCTCCAACAATTGATTGAGAGTACGTCTAAAAAATAAAAGTACAAACAAAATAAACAGTCGAGTAATCAAACCTGCCATATTTGAGAAAATACGAAAATGCACGTTATCCCTGATAAAAATATCATAATATTGTTTTAGTTTATTTTTGAAAATAAAAGGTTTGGATGGAATATTCAAAGGTGAACGGTCGAATCAGAATCAAATTAAACGCTTTGACTTTTCGGTTTTAAACGTTTTCCTGGTTTTGTCATTTTAATATAATGACCATCATTAAACGATACACAATGGCGGCTGGTTTCCTCATACTGAAAAATAATTCAGTTCCAATATTTAAATAAAATTTTTCCTAGTTATTTATGGAAGAAAATTGTTTAAAGAAGACGTAACCTAGTTTTCTGAGAGTATAAGAAGACGATTTTTGATTGATAATTTTTTTTTTATAAGAAGAAAAAGAAGTCTGAATGGATATAGTGAGTCTATGAGTAGAAGGGTTGGGTAAGTGAGTGTGGTGGTTGGTTAGGGTAAAGAAAGGAGTCGGGGGGAGTATCTTAAGTGAATCAGTAATGGGATTTTGATGGGTTAGCCGTAGAAGGAGAAGGGCGGTGTGAGGAAAGGGAGGACTGGGACTCAATGAGCCGTGCACCCATTAATATCTCGTGTCGTTACCTCTCACTCCTTCAAACTAGCTCCTTCTCGCTCATTCCCGCCTATAATACTAGACGGGGTTATCTAATAAACCGAATACACCCCCTCGACTCGAAAACCATATTTTCCTGACAAGACCTTACGGAACGACTTCCCATCAAAAACACGCGATAATTAAGCAAACTTTCAGTGTTTACCCTTGATAAATTAAAGCCGAAAAATCGTTTTAACATATTTAACTCATTCCAAGCTTTGCCGAGAAAATCATGAGTCATAATTTGGAACTAAATTTTGACAAAAATCTATTTACTACCAGAAAAGTTGGGAATAAAATGTGACGCAACATTTCTCGCGTGTCCTTCTGAAGTGTTTTATCGTCTGAAAACTGTTAAACACATCATTTAGGTCTAAAAAAAAAAAAAAAAAATCAAAATCTGTCTAACAGTGTCTATATCATCCAACAAAGTTAGGAAGTATACCTAAATGATTAATACATACTAGTAAATGAATTAAATTACATAATCGGAAATTATTTTTAATTATAATATAATAAAAAGAGTAATTATGCTTCAAAATAGTGGAAAAATTTATTTTGAACAACAATAAATTTACTTCAATGTAATTGCATTTTAAAATTACTTTAATTGAAATTGCGATAGAAAAATTACAATCACATTAATTGTAATTGCTACAGAAAAATTACAATTACTTAATTTTAATTGCGATAGAAAAATTACAATTACTTTAATTGCAATTGCGATAGAAAAATTACAATTAATTTAATTGAAATTGCGATAGAAAAATTACAATTACTTTAATTGATTGTAATTGCTTCTATAGAAACAATTACAATTACTTTAATTGTAATTTCAGTTGAAACTGTAATTTAAATTGTAATTGCAATAGAAACAATTACAATTCAAATTATTTATAATAAAATTTAAATTTCAATACTTTTAAAAGTACTTTTCGATTACAATTCGATTACAATTTCGATTACAATCACAATTATTACAGAAATTTCAAATGTAACTGCAATAGTATTTTACAATTCAATTTATGTAATTCTATCCCCCTACCACTTCCTCCATCTTCCCCTATCCTGACACCACTTCCCCCATCCCACCATAACTTCTCCCACCCTCCCCAAAACTTATCAACAAAAAACAAAAAAGTAATTGTATTTATCAATTAAAATTACTTAAATTACAATTACATTAATTGTAATTACAATTAATAAAACACAATTAATTAATTAATCAATTAATTAAACACAAAAATTAATAAAACACAATTAATAAAATTAATTAATAAATAATTAAAAAAAAGTAAATTACATTTTTTGCTCTTAGGCCTCAGTCTTAGGCTTTTCTATCTATATACGTAATATTTATTGTTTCAAACCAAATTGACATTTGTTTTCAATTTTCCGGAAAATTCAAGTTTGAATTCTCCACATTAAATGACTAAATGAGAATACTTGGATCTCTTTGATCTCAAACAAATAACAAAAGGACAAAGTTGTTTTAATTCGATTTCCAACAGCGTTTGTTGCTTTTAGGTATTAGATATCGATTTACTTACTGTAAACAACCTAAACTATCAGTTAAATAATAAAATCTATTTATTCAACAAAAGTGGGGGAAAAAAGTTTAATCATTTGAGCACAAACTGTTAACGAATGTTTGACTCGAGTACATAATTTCTTCCTAATGATGTTCCCTCATGAATTAAATCTCTTCAAGTTAATACAAACTTGAAACTCCTCTATTTTACAAAGTGTGTATAAACTAATATTATATTTCCTTTAAAAATTTATATCATAAAATCTTCAAAGAAGTTTAAAGCCTAAGTTGATCGAAGTTTTCTTAAGCCTAACTTTGAAGCAAACCATATCAACGTTCGTCTTAATTGGTAGGTAACATTGTTTGTCATTTTAATTTTTAAATGTGTTTGTCTTCTAGAAGATACTATTTCAAATAAATTAAAACGTTAAGTAATTTAACAAAAATAGTCTTGGGAATGACATTAGAGGATAAAGTTTAGTTTGAGGTTTATATAGACATCGGTTGTTGTTATAAAGAGTTGCCTTTGTGAACAAGCAAGGTTTTAACCGTGTTAGACTCACGGAGTTGAGTTACAGGTCATCTACATAAGAACCAAGACCAAAGAGGAGAGGAAAGGGAGGAAAGGCTTTGCTAACCTCGAACCCTTTACTGTCTCCTTCCCCCCTTTCGCCTCCTTAAATTGATTACGAGCGCGACCTCAACTTTCATATTCGATTAGGTAAACAACATTCACCATTTCTCCAAAATAGAGGCACCGCGCCGCGGTGGGGTATTAATATTCAGATCGAATTCCATTCGGCTTATCTTCCACCTAAACCCCACTTCTGACTAAAAGCCAAAGTAAGCGAATACACAAACAGCAAGAGACTCTATTACTTGCAATTCCAATCCTTAATGGTTGCGGTCAATACATAAGTGGGTATATACGAGTAGATCATAATTCAGCGATCACAAATCTCCCTTTTTTAACTTTCCCAAAAGGGGTGGGGGGTAAAGAATTCGATGATATAGATGAGGAGGTAGGGGATGGTAGGGGAAAGTGTGAAGGGTGTGTAGTATAGGTGAAGGGGAAGTGATAGGAAGGTTCAAGAGGGTAGGGGAGGTGATGAGTGAGTGGAGGAAGGTTGTGGAGAAGAGAGAGGATTGTTGAAGTGAGTAGAAAGTTATAGGAGGGTCGATGAGGTGATGGGAAGGTAGAGGAGGGTAGGGAATGTGACGGGAGGGTTGAGGAGGGTACGGGAGGTGACGAGAGAGAATAAAAGGGTAGGGAAGGTGATGGGAGTTTCGAGCAGAGTATGGGAGGTGATGGATGTGTCGAGGAGAGTACGGAAGGTGAAGGGAGAGTGGTAGGAAGATTGTGGGAAGTGATGGGAAGGTTGAAGAAAGTAGAAAGGTGATAGGAGGGCTGATGAGGTGATAGGAGGTTCAAGGAGGGTAGGAAAGGTGATAGGAAGGTCGAGGAAATGTGATGGGAGGGTTGAGAAGGGCACGGAAGGTGGTGGGAGGGAAGAGAAGGGTAGGGGAGGTGATGGGAGTTTCGAGCAGGGTATGGGTGTGTCGAGGAGGGTACGGAAGGTGATGGTAGAGTTGGAAGCAGGTTGTGGGAAGTGATGGGAGGGTTGAAGAGAGTAGGAAGGTGATAGGAGGGTAGATGAGATGATGGCAGGTCAAAGGGGGGTAGGAAAGATAATGGGGGGGGGGTCGAGGAGGTAGGGGAGGTGATGGGAGTGTCGAGAAGAGTTGGGGAGGTGATGTTTGTGTCGAGGAGGGTAGGGAAGGTGATAGGATAGTTTGAAGAGGTGGTGGAAGATTGAATGAAGGTCTGTAGAGCCTGCCAGTGTTTTCATAGACTAGATAGGACCAACATGATGTCATAAAAATTCAGATAAAATATAAAATAACAGATTTCAGTGTTTTTTTCTCTCTCTATAAAATAAATCGAAGGGAAAATGGAAATTTATTTTCTTGAATTTCTTCAATTTTCTTTTGCAAATAAAATAAAATAAAATATTATTTTTTTAAAAAGGCTAATGCTCTTTTCAAATCGAATAAATAATTTAATATTTATTCAAAAGAATATTTATCTGAAATAGAACTTAAAACGTGCATATTTCATAAATTGGGGGAAAAAAGTCCTAGATTTGAGGTAGGAGGTTGAAAAAGTTATTCAGCCAGAAGCGCCTTTGTGGTCTCAACGGTTAAAGAGTCGGGGAGACCTCCGAGGCCAAGGATAAAACCAGCCGGGAACAACTTTATAATTAAAGTTAATTAATTTCATTAGCACTTAAACGAGCTTTCTCACAACTCCCGAAGACGTGAGCCGCGAGTCCTTTAACTTTTTAGCATCATCAACCAACTCTTCCCTATACCCCCAGAAAGCTTT
The DNA here is from genome assembly GCA_018703685.1 of Orius laevigatus. NCBI lineage: Eukaryota > Metazoa > Arthropoda > Insecta > Hemiptera > Anthocoridae > Orius > Orius laevigatus. Next base: position 19,908 of record JAGWEN010000174.1, read on the forward strand.
GTCCTCCTTTTCCCCCCCTCAACCAAAACTCACTTTTTCAATTTACAAATCTCTAATTGAAAAACGGACTTTTCCCAAGTAGTTTTTGCCAAAAGACAACGAACATGTAAATTGAAAAATTTCTAGAAGGAAAATTTTTTCTTTTTTTTTGGATGGGGTGAAAGGCGTCTAAGACGTGGGAAGTTAAAACTGTCGGTCGAGAAACTTTCGGAGTCGATCAATCATGGGACAACAATTGCTGTCCTCATCAAGAGAACTGAGTCGTCTTCACAAAAGGGACTGCAGTTAAAGGAGAGGGGGAGACTAAGAAAAGGGGAAGGGCTTTTCCCGAGGGTGGTTTGAGAGCGACCTCCTAATTACCACCTTGTTAATGGCACTTGCTCTACCCCCATCTCCTAGACTCCTTCCCGACCGCTCTATTATCCTTAGCCTTAATAACTTGCCCGGAGAGGAGGGTCAGTCTCGATTCCTGCTAACTAACCAATTACAGAGAAATCTCCCAGATAAATTAGTTGTAAATACCACATCAATTATTTAAAACTATAAACAGTTGAAAGGAAGCTTTTAGCGGTTTACACTGGAATGGATTCTGATAAGATCGTGGAGTCTCTTTCCTTCCTCGAGTTCGTAAACTTGACCCAAACTGTTCCAAAGCCTTCCGCATCCCGGACCTGAGATTCCAACCTTAACTTTACCCATGACGGATACACCAAACTATAAACTATTTTAATCAAACGTTCCAAACAAAAGCTTCCAACGCTAATAAGGGACTTTTGAAAAAAAGAATCTTGTTAGGGAAAAAATTGCTTTTATGAAAAATAAGTGCGTTGTGGTTAGGGTTGCGGATTGGAAATTTTAAAGGGCTTTAGAAGTTTGTTTGCCACCACTTTTAACAGAGTGGAATGTTCGGGGTCGTTTTGAACAATTTCCCTCCCTCCGTTTCGTCCAGAACTAACAAATCGGTTAATTAAAAATTAAGTTTGTAAACTGCAACCACTCCATTATTAAAACCGACCTTTTATTTTTACCCTCTCTAAAAAAAAAATTATCAGCGAAAAAAAGGCGGTTGAATTATTTAAAACGACGACGGTCGAAGGGTTCCCAAGACTGGAGGATTTCCTGTTTTATTATTTAAGAAAAATAGGGTGACTTTTTGCCAAGAGAGTTTACAGAAAGAAATTTTTAAATAAAATTAAGGGTTTCGCCGATATTGGTCGAATAAAGCATAACGTTTGAGAAAAGGGGATGATAGTCATTAAACAACAGTTTGGCTGATTTGGAGATGTCCGACTGGATCTTTGCCAAAGGATACACGGCCCAACTTGTCCTCTCGAACGGAGCTCATCTCCATATACATTGACTTCGACCACTTTTATGATCAATTCGAATGGCCCACAAATCGCCTATCCTGGCCTCCAATCTCAACAGTCAAATCGTATTTTTTACATATTCTTATTATACAGGGTGGTTCCATTATGAGAAAAGAAATTGGGTTAAATGGATGGGGGAGGTGGTTGGACGTCATGAAGGGGTGGTGGTAATAGTTAAGGGTAGTTGGACCCTGATGGGGTGGGTGCTATTAAAGCATCCGCTAGTGTTTCGGGCGCTAGGGAGCATATCGGCCGCATGGTATCAAATCTGCACCCTTTAAATTTCGATCTTTGACCGGTGGTGGTGAGAGGGAGCGTATTTTTTCGGTTTCTCCAATCTTACAAAAAATTGGCTGTGTTTAATAAAAGTCTAACTTACGTTTTAAGTTTAGTAATTAATGATACACGTCCTGTAGATCTCCTTTTTTCGACTTATATTGTTTTTGTCATAAAAATTATGATTTCCAAATTTTTGTGATTTTCAAAAAAATAAAAACTTGGCGACCTATAATAATGTATTCTACAACTAAAATTCAAATGAAATTTTTCAAAAAAACCAACAGTTTTTTCAGTATATTGGAGAAATACATCAAAGAAATGAGGCGGTATAAGGGGCCCTTAAGGTAAAAAGTTGGATTCTGGAGGGATAGGTTCTGTGAGGTGTTGACCGAATGAGGGAGGTGGAAGATTGAGAGAAGTTTAGGAAGTGATGGGAGGACGGTTGTAGGTTGGTACCCAAAGGTCTGTAGAGCCCCTTTCGGGAGATTTCCCATGTCCACTGAATTTTTACCAAGAGATCTCAATTTCTCATCTGATTTATAAGAAAAAAAGCTGGAGAAATCATTTTTCTTGGTGTTATTAATTTGTTTTTGTGTCTGTGGGATGAGAATGAAAAAAAGAAATCAAGGTAAAAATAAAGAAGGTCCTATAGATTACGCAACGCGTCCTTATTTCTTTCCTTACGTTGCAGCCACGAGGCACATTTTAAGCCCCAAAGTCGTCTCAGGTTCGATTATAATCAGCCCAGTTTTTGTCCTTATTCCGTGCACATTTTTCAATGACCATTTACAAAAAGATATTTCAAACGCTCTAGTTGTTGCTGGGAGCGACACCAAATTGGGCGACGCTTCTCAAAATAGGATTCCAGATATGATAATCGTCCATGAAAAGTGTGATTCGGTCAACCTTGCCCTTTTACGCTTGACTTTCCCTTTCGGTTTCAACGACCGTCTAAAAAGAATCAATTTCGAAAGAAGGGACGTCGAAAACGAGGGAAGCTGTTTGGTACTTATTTGGCACCATGGTATTTTGTTCGCATTTCCTTCTCATTTCCTAGAATCCAAAAAATGCACGAAAAACGAAGAAAAGCATCGATTCTGCGCTCGTCTCAACTCATCATTAAATGCTCTCGGGGCAGTTTTTGTCTGCCGCAATCTCGTCTTCGGCATTTCTTCAAATCAAAGCCGTAACTTCGCCATCGAGTTCACTCGTCTAGAAATCATGGCTGAATTCATCAAAATTACATCTGGAAAACACATTTTTGAGATGAATTTTTACACTTTTGTCTTTCTTTTATTAAAAAATTTGTTCTATTTTGATTTTTTAAAAGCTTAAATGAGGATTTTGATCACCAAAAAGGTGTAAATTGTCTTCGTCGATATTTCTTGTTCGATATTATTATAGGGTTGAAAATGAAGGGAGTAAGCCTGCCATTTGAACTGTTTATCGACGCCGTTGCGACCGGCTCCAATTTGCAGTTAACCCTAATATGTACAAGAGTTTGCATCGTTGTTCGTATTTGCCGGTAGTTTACAACCACGAGGCATTCTCCTCATAGGAGATGTGGAACCAGGACCGCAGCAAATATCCTGTTACCCCCCTTCTCAATTATTGCGTTTGCTTAAAATTAAAATAGAAACTCGTCCTTTAAATCAGATTTCACCTTTTTATTGTTTCAGCTCGCAGATGGCATTAAGGAAAATAGCAGGTTTATGACCGTCCAGGCTTCTTTAAGACCCGCCATTAAAACTAAATTGTCTCTATTTTCTCTCTCTTTAAGTGTCCATGTAAAGCAGCATGCATAAAACCCATTTTATAAACAATTTTACGGCGGAGTTGAAAATTGGAAGAAAGAAAAATATAATAAAACTGGAACGTAAACATAAAAAAGCGTTGTAATTACAGAGATATTACTTAATTTTGAAAAATGTAATAACGAGAAATTAAGTTAGGATCTTCTGAGAGTCAACAGGCGATTGGGATGGAAGGAAAGGATTATTGGAAAAGCTAAAAGCGACGTCCTTTTAATTAGTTTTTTTTGTGACAATATTTTCTTTTCTTGACCTTTCATAACTTTTTATGAAAGTTTCTGATTAAAAAAATGTCTTACTAAAGGTGATTATTGCAAAAAAAATTACGAAATTTAAAAAAAAGAGGGGAAAGCAAACAAAAGTACTTTTCGTGCTCAACTTCTATTGTGTTGTCTGGAGGTTCGGGGTTCTTTGTCGAGTGTGGAAAGTTCTCTAGGGGGGTTCAAAACCTTCGTTCTTCAAGGGAACCCGCATCTTCCGACAAAGACTTCACGCTTCCCTTACCAGCATCCTTCAATTTTCTTATTCCCCTCCTTTTCTTCTTTTCCAAACTTTTTATTCCAGTCAATACGAAAATTGTTTGAAGTTTTTTATCCGAGTGAAAAACATGTTTGTGGGTTCATAGAGGAGTGCCTTTTGAGGTCCAGCTTGTTAAAATTTTGGCCATATTTACCTTTAAAATTGCGTAACTTGGACAATTTTTGACTTTTAAGTTTTATAGATACTTGTACCGTAAGAAAGCTATTTTAAAAAACAAAAAAAGTTAATCAAGTCAGAAATTCGCTCAGAACACTCCTTATCACTCAAAAATGGGATTAAAAGTTTATTTGATAGTCGATGTTGAACCCCATTTCATGATGAACCCTTTATACATCTCCAACTTCTATAATTTGTAAATTATTTTATTGATATTTATACCATTGGAAAGCTCTTTTAAAGATCTACGAAAGTTAATTAATACATAAAATATCTCAGAACACTCCTTATCACTCAAAAATGGACTTAAATGTTTATTTGATAGTCGATGCTGGACTCTATTACATGATAAACCCTTTATACATCTCTAACTTCTATAATTTTTAACCGATTTTATTGATATTTATACCGTTAGAAAGCTCTTTTAAAGATCTACGAAAGTTACTTAAGGCATAAAATCGCTCAGAACACTCCTTATCACTAAAAAATGGGCTTAAAAGTTTATTTGATAGTCGATGTTGAACTCTATTTCATGATGAACCCTTTATACATCTCTAACTTCTATAATTATTAACTGATTTTATCGATATTTATACCGTTGGAAAGCTCTTTTAAAGATCTACGAAAGTTACTTATGGCATAAAATCACTCAGATCTCTACTTAGCCTGCAAATATGACATCATTTAGTGAAAGGTACCCGGAATGATTAATAGCTGGAATATATCAAGTGATTTAATTTGTTTATCTCCTTTGCTGTTTGAAATGTATTAAAATTGGGATTAAAGTGGATGGAGAGAACCTATTCACTTAAGAGGCTAATGTCCTCCGAGATATATTGCACTTGTTCCTTCAAGGAGTAACTCGCGCTCTGTATTCAAGGGTTGCTCCGTCTCATATTGTATGTCTAATGTAACCCCTACCCCGTTTTCTCGGAAACACCCCTCTACCTCTTTTTCATTGTTTTTCTTTTTAGGCTCCATCCCCTCGACCCTTTTCCGTCCGCGGGGCTTCCCGCCTCGCTTTTTTTCCTCTCCCCCTTCCTTGATCTTCAGCTCACGTCCTGACCCGACCATTCCCTACTCCGGCTCCATTAGTTTTCTTCTGTTCCCTACCCCAACTCCCAAGAGTGAATTATCTCCAGCGGATTAAAATTAAGGGCAAAAAGGAAAAACTATTTGAAGAAAAAGGTTTATTGGATGAATATAATGAATCACGGTTTTAGATATCTTGGGGTTTCCGGTGTGGAAAGTGTCACGCCTGGGGTTTTTAACACTTTCTCACATAACGTAACTCCCACTCTTATAGCCCCTTTTCCACCTACCGAATCCTCAATAACCTACTTCGAAGAAGTGAAGGCATCCCTCATCCGGACTTTCCAATAACCGGAGAATCGTAAATCGAAAAGTGCCAACGACCCTCGTTCGCCCTTACACCAACCTTATAGTCCAGACCTGAATCAGCCGACGTCAGTAAAAAAATAATAATAATACCTTTCAGAATTTTTGTTACTCACATAATTAAAATGGTAAAGGTCTGGTCTGGTAATGGAACCCTCAAAACGAGAAATTTCGCAAAAAGGTGAAGATACATTTCTAGGTTGGGCGGAACGCTGCCGTTTTCCTAGCCTTGACCTCCAAGCCTGTGGTGATTTGGTGAAGATTGGGAGTGTTCTTCAAAAATCCAAATTTGGGGGCGGAACGCTGCCGCTTTCTTAGCGCTAACCTTTTAAGGCCCTACCCAGTGATGAAAAAGTGAAGATCGCTGGTTTTCTATCAAAATTTCCAATTTTTGGGTGACGAACCCTTCAGCTTCGATCTCCTGAAGGAACGTGGCACTCACAATTAAAAAAACTACCAAAATTATATCATTTCCTGCATCGAATGTAACGATAAGTCAATTTTGTGATCTTCCCTTCCCTTTTTCTCATCTTCCACTAAAAGTTGAACAAGATTAAGTATTAATATAGTTTAAGACATGTTCAGTTTTGCATAGTTAAGCCCCTCCACAATCTGACCTTGACCGTGATGAATATTATTAAAGTTACGCTGCCTATCTCTCCTATAATATGTCATCTCCTTCAGTGTCATTTTCAAGATACCTATGAAAAGGAAGAAAAGGTAAAGTTTAAATGAAAATTGAGGCCCCACCACTGAAACCTCACCCTCCATTACCTCCCCTACCTTCCTCGACAACCACCTCCCATCTTCCAACTCCCACAACTCTCCCATTCCCCCTTCTGTACAGGTTTTCAAGGTTACCAAACGTCATTGTACTTTTTTTCATGCTAAGACATAAATTTCATTGCTCATACGTGAGAAATAAGAGGATCCTTTAATGATATCGCCTGAAACTAATTGTTGGAGGCGTTTATTACCGTGCGAGGCGTTATGTGCAGATCCCCGCCGGTGTTGTTAAAGATGAGAAGCCGCCCCACCCGCCAGCCCTCGCAGTTGAAGAAGTTTAAACTCACGGATCTGGGACAGTAATTAAGGCGTTTACTCAAGATGACGGAGACAGGGGGTTGATTTATAATTTAAGGTCTAAGAAGGTTTATTTTTTAAAGGGCGTTAAGTTATGGTCGTGGGATAGTTTCGGGTTTTAGGGTTGTAAAGTTCCCGACATTCCTGGGATGCTCCTTTCGCAATTAGAGCGGAGTCGAGTCAGACACCTGTCCGCCTGTCCGTCCGGCTCACCTTCCCACAACGTCAAAATCTATTCATCTCGACGTAACATCTCTCAGCGTTAATAACAACCGATTTCAATTAAACCTCGCATTCAAGTCGTTTGATTAATCTTTATTTTTAAAGGGTTTTCAGATAGGCGTGGCCATCATTGGAATCATGAAGACACCTCGAGTTGATATATTATGGTACGTCAGAGGCAACCTTCCCACCCCCAAACTTCCCCACCACCTCGAGATCCCTCAGTCCGGCACCTCTCCCACACTCTTGATAGGAAAGCGACGTCAGTTGGGATAATGTGGTTTCACTTAGCGTCACCGTCAGGGTACTCCCATTAATTATACTTAGGAGGCCTCGAACCGATAATTCTCTTGAGACACTTCCTAGAATTAATATTTCTAATTTTTTCTACTAAAATAAACATTTTCACATTAAAAATTCCCTTTTCGAAATATACAATTCACTCTTTGCAATTGAACCTTTGAACTAAAGTAATACCCAGTGGTCAGTTGTGTCCGAAAAGTGAAGTTCCTTGGAAATGACAAAAGAATTCTATATTGGCCAACCTCTCTCGGGTCTTTCCCATTTATCTTTCTCTTCTTTTGCGATACAAGCGGAAAGTTTAAATAGAGTGGCGAGCAAAGAGAGGTTTAGGGTTCGAAAAGCAGAAATAAATAAAACACACGAGTGAGCCTCTGTGCGTCCGATAAAGGGGCAAAAACAACCAATAAAAGCCCTTAGGGAAAGAGAGAGAAAGAGTGGGAGATTTTTTTTTTCCACTGGAATTCATTCTAAAGGACCATAATTAAAGTTAAACTTAGAAGTACTCATTGAACAGCAAATAGTTGATGTTTTTCCAAAGTTTTAGGTTGGGTTTCAAGTATAGGTTGAAGCTTTATCAAAACCAATTTTAAACTTTTTTTTTCTTTCCGGCACACAAAACAACATTTTTTTGTTTAAATTTTTTTGCTTGCTCAATTACCGTGACTTTTCTTTTAGGCGTTTCGCCCAAAAAGCAATTCTCCCTAAAAGAAACTCGACACAATCTCACCCTAACTGAGGGTTACAACAAGAAATTTTTGCGTACTCCAAGGATTTTAAATTTTTATCTGCAAATAGTGAAGCATTTAAATGTGGCTAAAAAAGGCTCTTCTTGTCCAAAAGATAAAAAAATTTCCTAAAAAAGGTATTTTCTTGTCAAGTCAAATAAAGGTTCAAAATTAGGCCAAATAGGGTCAAAATCTGGTTGAAAAGGGTCTCTTCTTGTCAAAAATGTGTCTGAAAAATATTATTTTCTTGTAAAAAGATTCAAAATCAGGCTGAAATGGGCCTCGTCTTGTAAAAATGGCCAAAATCTGTGGCTGAAAGGGTATTCTCTTGTCAAAAAGGTCAAAATCAAGCTAAAAGGGTAAAAAGGGTTCAAAATAGGACTTTATATCTTTTAAGGTTGTTGTCCAAGAAATGCGTAAAAAGTCCTGTACGAATAAGGTCAATGCGTGTTGTGTACAATCTTTGAAAATGTGTAAAACAAGCATATCGCGTAAAATCACGCATATCGCGTAAAATCACGCATATTGATTAAAATCACGCTTAAGGCATAAAATCACGTATAATGCGTAAAATCACGCATAATGCTTAAAATCACGCATAATGCGTACCACGTGGTCAGTGATCACCCTACCCTAAGTACAACTAAACATACCTTATCTTTAACTTATGTCGAGTTGAAATTAGGACGAGTGGTTTTTTTTTTTTTTTTTTTTTTTTTTTTTTTATAGAAAAATTTCTTTTTTTTCGTCCGAACTTTTGTAGAAATTGTGTTGAGTGGTAGGGTCCTGAGGTTTTTAGGGTGAGTTGTTGACAATTCTTCTCTTTTTTGACATTTTATGACGAGAATAATGTTAGGTTGACATTAGGACGAGTTGTTTTTAAGACGAAAGTACGCCCTTTTTTCTAGTTTAAGTCTTGGAAATAAATTAGAAAGTAGGGTCGGGGATTTAAAAAGAAAAACACGGATTTTGCCGAGTCATGGGGGCGGAATAAGGAAACGGGGGGCGAAATGGGGCACCGAGACTGGAACAGCTCCTTAATTGCATCAAGGCGTAAATTGTCGTAAATGGTTGGCGAATGCAAAACAGAGTTTGGACTCTAACGCCACCCACCGAAAATTAAACGGGGCTTAGGTTGGAAGAGAGAGGAAAAAAAATACAAGTTCAGCATGGTACACAGGATTCTGAAAGGAATCTTAATAAGTACCGCTCTTTTTTTTTATTCCGGGCATAAAATATCGCTGCAGTATTGTAATTAGAATTTCAACATGTCCACAGCCTTCCAGGGTTTGATTTGTCTATTTTGTTTTGGTACTTCTGACCTTAGTATCATCAATTAAAACTCTCCCTATGTACTATCCATAAATAATTAGAGGTCGGCTTTGGATCCACGGACTTATCGATCGAGGTACTCAAAGGATAGTGAAAACGTGTGGAGTTAAGAGGATTGATTTTGGATTATTTAAAAACGTTTTTAGAGGATTTAAAAGAGATTTTACCAAAAATAAGCTGCTTTGCGATATCTGCGTAGGGAATTTTATTTTTCATAAACTGATAGAAAGAAATAATTTAAAAACCTTGAACTTTCTCAAAAAGTCGGGGCTCTACTAACCTCTCCACATTCCCCTACCACCCCCTTGTTTTCTAGAATTGAATGACCAACACTAACGCAACTCTTTCAAGTCATGAGGGTTTAGCATCACATTGTGTTTACAGTCCACAATTTCTCGAAACAAATCTTTCTCCCACCTCACAAACGGTCCAATCTCCGAACTCCTTTTACCCCCTCCATCTCATCCCTCTTTTCTGGCCCAACGGATTTGAACTGCCTTTTTCAAGAAAAGGGCCTGTGACACAATCAAGGAGGTAATCCAATGCTTTTTATATATCAAATTATATAATATAACCTTTAACGAGGGCTATGCTCGCTCAACAAAATTTAATAATTCAGTTAAACCTGGAAAAAGTGTATTCAAAGACGGATTTTGGCTTAAAAAAACTGTTCAGGCTTATACCATTTTTATTTAAATTATTTTCTTTTTTACTTCTACAGGTAATGATAAATTCTGAAGAGATGGAACGATGGGATATTTGGTGTTTGTGGAGAGGTCTGTAGATAGGGTGACCACAAGGTACGCATTATGCGTGAATTTACGCATTTTCAAAGATTTATACGAAACACGCATTGACCTTATGCGTACAGGCCATTTTTACGCATTTCTGGGACAACAATAAAGCCATATTTTGAAACCTTTTGAGCTTGATTTTGAACCTTTCTCGATGAGAAAAGACCCTCTGCAGCTAATTTTGACCATTTTTGATAAAAAAAAAAAAAAAAAAAAATAGAGAGAGAGACATTTTTTGGATTAATTTTGAACTTTTTTCGATAAGAAAAGACCCTCTTAACCTAGATTTTGACCCTTTTTGATTTAAAAAAAAAAACCATTTCAACCTACCTAACTTTGAACCTGACACAAAAAAAAGGCCTTTTTTAGACCACTTATGACCCCTTTTTTGACAAAAAAAAAGGACCCTTTTCAGCCTAATTTTAACCATTTTTACAAGCAAAGATACTTTTCATACAGATTTTGACCATTTTTGATCAAGAAAGACCCTTTTCAACTAGATTTCGACCCTTTTTGTAAAGAAAATACCCTTTTTGGCCTAATTTTGAACCTTTATTTGACAAGACCCTTTTTAGGAAGATTTTGCATCTTTTCGATAAGAAGACTTTTCTTTCACTGACAAATAAGATATTAGGGGAATTCACGATCTTCAATAAGCACGTGCTAATCATGGTAAATTCCCTGGAAAACTCAAAGTTTACCATAATTAACACAGATAAAACGTGTTTATTGAAAATAGTGGAACTCCTATTGTGAACTATTTAAAAATTAAAAATTAAACATTTTTTCCATTCTTTGCCCATCAAAATTCAATAATTGATCATATTAAGCGGCGACCTAGTATTTATGAATTTATATTCATCGATCCATCTATTTCGAGAATGGGATTTTTTAAAAAAATATTTGCCTTAGATCCCGATAATATCCCCCATTGTCATTTATTAAGCGGTCCAATAAAAGTTGATTAAAATGACTAATTAAAAAAGGAAGAGATTCCGTTGTAATTAAATCGATGGCGAAATCGAAAAATGTATTTCACCAAGACCCAATCTCGGTTATTAATTCCTCTTTTGGACAATTAATCGGAGTTTAATTAAAAAAATATAGGTCGGGGCGTGACCGGGACGATCGTCCCTTAATTTTCACCCCCTTCTCGGATAAGCCTTTTCATATGCGTGGACTGTAAATTTTATGAGGTTGCGTATCTTTCGATTTACAGGAAAGGATCGATACCAGCTAAAAACCTCTAAGCCAACCTCAATAACCTGCTTTCCTCTGGTAATCTGCTAAAAAATTTAAGCAACTTTAGTTAAAAGTTGAAAAATACACTCCATATCAAGTTTTTTTAAACTATAAAAGCTTTTTTTAAGTAAATGAGTTAAGTAATTAAAATAAATTAAAAAGTCGTGGGTGGGAAAAAATGCTTCTCTTGTCACCTCTGGCTAACGATAGTAGTCAAAGAGATCTAATGTGTTAGTCCGTTTGTATGTTAGGTCTTCTGTAAATGTGTTGGTGCTAATGTACTTTTAATTGCTGGGATTCCTCATGCCGTTCTAATGGTTTTAGTTTGACTTCGTTCAACGCCATCCGAAAATGGAGTATTACTAATACACTAATTATTATAATTCGACCTAAAAAAAAAGTTTATAAACAAAGATTGATGGAGAAGAAAATAGTGATAAACAAGAATGAGGTCAATGTTGGTCCAAAGGTTCTTTTCGGCCTAACTGAAAGGATCGGTGTATCTAAGAAGGGCTACTTTTGTGTTTCCCATAACGTTGAAGGCTTTGTCGTTACATTTGACGACCTTTTATGGTCCAAACAAGGTTTTTTTACACCTCACTACTTTTTAATAAGGTGAATTTCCGTATTTTGTTGAAATTTGGAAGAAAATGTTGTTTCTGTATGTATGAACGGAGAAAAAGGTAGGAAACGTGAATATAAGGATAAAATGTGTGTCGAGAAAAGGGAAAAGTGGAGGGAAAGAGTCGACCGGAATCCCAAATTGAAATAATTTGCATGTAAGCTGTTGTTCCTGGAGATGAGGAGGGGAAAGGAGGGGTTGGAATGTCAAGGAGGACAACGTTATTGCTTCTGGACTGTCGGACAGTATTAAAGGTAGAAAAACGCTTTATTAAACGCGATTTTTATGATTTTATGATGGAAAATGAAAAAGTTGAAAGCGTTTTTTGAAGTGGAAAGGGGGGGCTTATCAAGCCCTCGACGTGGGACTTAATGAGAGACTGACATAGACTGATTCACCGACGTCCTTCCCCGCCAATTTACCGCCTCCATGCCTGAGGGCGTGTAATTAATTGTTTCCCAGCCCCCAACCGAAACTCGGAGAAGCGACCCCCTCCTTCACCCTACCCGGGGTGAAGATCAATCAGAGCCTTTGGAGTGACGAAATGGAAATGTGAGAGGAAAGTCAAGGGCGGTGACAGCTTGAAATTTACGTGCTTGTTATTCATTCGAAATAATTACAATATTGACGTTTCCGAATCCTTAAGAAGGGGGGAAATGCATGAATAGGGAATGTTTGCTTTTCCCGAGCTCGAAAAAATACACGTTCTTTTTCTTGAGAAGACTCCCTCTATTATTCTCATGGACTAACAGCATACCCGAGTAATCCAAGGTAAGATTTTGAAAGGCTTTGCATACATGACTGGTTTCCCTGTCCTTCAAGTAAATATACGAAGGGCTCAACGTTTTCGGTAAAGCTCCAGGTCTAGATTTAAGACCACTTGAACTACCTACATGTAAGACGTTTGACCTACATTAAACCGAGAAACACAGAAGAAAAAAAAATCAACAATATTCTATTATCAGCCTTTCAAAGGTATAAGAAGAAAAAAAAAAAAAAAAAAAAAAAAAAAAAAAACTAAACAAGGATTTTTTCTATCTTTCGATTTTTTAAACCCTACAGGACTTTGATCTAATTAAACTTAAAGAATAGCTCATAAAATTATAAGACAACTCAGAAAGGATATTACGTTTTTTGAGCTCTCTGAGCTTAAATTGTTTCGGAAATTAGCAAAAGTTTCCTTTAATATAAAAAGAAAAGGCCCTGAAAGTTGCAAGTCGATAGGTATATAACTGGAGCTCAGAAAACTCAAAGTCTATTTTGAACAAGTTAATTCCTCATCGTCAATTTTTTTTTTTTTTTTTTTTTTTTTTTTTTTTCTGAATGTATGGTCTTTATAGCCAGTGGTGAGCTTAAATAAGAAGGCTTAACTAGAACGATCGGATAAACGGATAAACGTGGGATAGGTGGGTTTCTCTTTCGACGAACACATGAACCAGAGATTAAAGAAGTTATTTTTGTTGGTCGATTCAACAATTCCGACATTTACTAATTATATTAGGGAATAAAGAAAGAAAGAAAGAAAAAAAGAAGAAAAAAAAAAAGTTGGCCTCAAGAGGGATTTGAACCTACGACCTCTTGCTTACGTTGCAAACCCTCTTGACCACTGAACTACTGAAGCCAAAAAAGGATGCCTTAACTTTTTTTCTTTCTCCTTTCATTAGGGTATAACCCAGATTCAACAAAATCATTGGGCTTCAATAGCTCAGTGGTCTAGAGGGTTTGCAACGAGAGGTCGTAGGATCGAATCCCAGTTTAGGACTCACTTTTATCGCCTTTCTTTTTTACCGAATTTACATAGTTTAGTAATTAGAGTGGTGGATTTAGGGGGAGGGTACTTTCCTTGTGAGCCAATTAGTCCCCCCTCCCATTGAGAAAAAATAGTCCACAATCTTACGTTTGTCGCATTGAGCCAAACTATTTTCCGTTCAAAACCCCTAAATTTTGGATCAATGAGCCAATTTTCTGTAAAAAAAAAAACTCCCAAATTCTTCAAACCCAGTCCGACCCCCCCCCCCAATTGTGCGATAAGTGATGACAAGGTAATTTTCTATTGTCTGTCTAAAACCTCTAAACTTTACCAAAGTTTTCTTTAATGGTCACCGTGATAGCCCCCCCCTTCCCATCAGGCAACTTACCCTAAATCTGCTTAAGAATTTCACGAACCGTAGGTATTCCTTATCGTACTATTTAGAGCAATATCAACTGCATAGTTATGGCAGCAAGTGACGCCAGATTGTGTTCTATCCAGTCAATTCGTCGACACTTATTATCAAACTGTCTAGTGATCCAAATCGAATGACAAAAGATCGGCAGATCTTTCGTGTCAGAATGGGCGACTCGTGAATTGCCCTACTTTGAATGCTTCCTAATTCGACATAAGCCATACTAGGGAGCCTTCGAAAGCAAAAAACTGTTCAAAATTAATTTTATAAAATTTGAATTTAAAATTTAAAATTTTGAAATTTAAAATTTCCCTAACCTTAAATCGGTTCATTTGAATATAGGTGTTTGAAATTCGTAAATAATGTCGATGAAGTACCTTATGATGGGGGGGTCGGAGGATAAATATTATGTAAAGCGTATGAGAATAAAAATAGAATTTTGGAAGGTGTTTGGAAGAGGGAGTGACGGCGTGGGAAGGCGGGCGCATGCACGGGCAAGAAACGCTTCAAAAGGGGCTCCCAGTGCGTTCCTGCTAACCGTGGCGAGAACTTCAGCGGGGAAAGGTTTGCCGCCGTCTCCGGTTTACGAAAAAGTGCGATGACGCGTGTTTGAGTTTTCATTTATTTTACGTCCTCTTTTATTTCGTGGTGGTTCATAAGTGAGAGAAAAAATTTCCTTGAATTTTTTTTCCAAGCCTTTATCAAGGCAAGTGTCTCCTCTTCGCTACTCATGGGAGGCTTTTCCCTCTAATTTTCTTCTTTGGATTTTATTTTTCTTTCTAAACAAGGTAAATGAATAATGCATCATATTTTATAAAATTAATCTCAAAATTTAAACACCATATTTTCTAATTTACTTCTACAAAAGGTTATTCATGTAGCATTATGAGTTTAGAAATTTCAATTATTTAAGGATTATTAAGTATGTATAATTAATAATAAAATAACACAAATAGGCTTTCAAGTTCATATAGTTAGCATAGCATAATGTAGTGTATTAAATTGAAAATTAGTATTAGGGATGCAGTTTTTCATTATTTATTTCAACATCTTTAAAATAAAATCAACCCTAACAATTATTTAAAAATTAATGATAACCAAAAGCAGAGACGACTATATTCTAAACTTTTGTTGACGGAGACATTTTCTGAATTGATTAGTAACTTGAGAAGTTTACCTAAATGTACAACTTTAAAATTTTAACGAGCTCTTTTGATTTTTCATGTTGTTTTATTATGTGGGAATAACTTATAGGGTAGTCACTTGAAATGGGGATAAAATTAAGTAATACTGCATAAGTGTTTGGTAGTTTGGAAGAGTTATAAAATTTTATTCTATTCCCCATGATGACTCAAAATCCTTGCTCTTTTGCAATGTTTACATTTTGGCAAAACAAATAAATAGACTAAATAAATAAATTTAAAAAAAATCTCACTAATGATGACGTAAATTGAACCTATGTCATTTATTTTTTATGGGAATTTTCCAAACTTTTAGGCTAGTTTTAGGCAAGGATAGAGGATATATTTTTACTTCAATTTTTTTGGTCACCTTGACCCTTTGAATGTTGGATTCTGGCCTAAATAGAATTTTGTTGGGAGTTTGGGAAATTCTAGCTTCAGTTGGAGACAGTACTATGTAATAAATAATATAATTAATAAACTTGAAAATAAATAATAATAAATTATTATAAACTTGTAAATTAGAAATATTTGTTTGGAATTTAGATCATGATTGACTTAACAAAAAAGATTCTTAATTATGATTGATTTTTTTTTCTTTTATATCCAGGGACCATAGCTACCTAATATTTTTCACACTAGGTACATACTACCTAAGTTTGTACCTTTATTTTTTTTATTTTTTTCCCCCCAATTTCAAGAGAAACAACACAATAGGTATTTTAAGACTTGGTTAGGCAAGTTTTTTTCCTTCTTATATTCTTCTTTTTTTTTTAAAGAATACATAACATGATTCTTGAGAATATGAAGCTTGAGATACTCACACTATTGGTTATGCTATCCTTAGGTGGTATTGAACTTTATACACACAACTTATGATATACAAAATAATAATAATAAAAACTACATTAAATTGTCGAAGACTTTTTTTTCTCTACAGAAATAACATTAATATTTTAAGTACCTATTTATTTTACTAAAAGAACAATCTAGAAATAATAGTGTATACAATTTTACTTATAACTGTGCTGGGAAAAATCATAATAAATATTTCATAAATTCAATAAGCAATCTAGTCGGGAAATAAAGCCGATGTGGCAACGATTTAAGCCATTCGAGAGCTATCGCTGGACAACCTTCATGAACAGTACTTATACTGCATATATACTAATAGATATTGATTTCTATTTTCTGAAATATTTAAGCGAATTTCAAAACATTATTAATAAATCTAGGTCGGTCCGATGCAGCAGTAGGGCTTAAAGACCTAAGTATATCATTGATACTTTTTCTTTTCTTAAAAATTAGATAGGTAGGTCTTCACCTAATTTAGGTGGTGGTTTGACTTCACATTGGAAGTACCTATTTGGGTGAAATTGGTGTTCAAAAATTTATAGTGATTTTGATGTCAATGTAAGTACTGATATCGATTTAAGATTATTTTAATTTAGAAGTGAAAAAATACACAAAAGGCGAATAGGTTCATAGTAGAACATAATTAATGCGGACTATTCTGTTTAGCGTCGTCGAGTTTTCATGCCCCCCCCCCTTTTATAACAAGAAGGGATCAAGTCTCCCGGAGACCCCGATCATAAACTAGGGCCATCACAAAGGGTCTTTCTCTTTTATTAGTTCTGTGGTTTTTCATTAATCTAAGCTCGTCAAACCAACTGATTCGGAAAGAAAGAAAAGGAAGAACGTGAAGTGAAGCGAGGCCGGGAGGGGGGAGCTTAAGGAGGGCTATTATTGGCTATATGACCCCCTCGTTCGTTTTTTTCTCTTTCTCTCTCTTTTTCCAAGAAGACGTTGCATAATAATAACGTAAATCTTTAAATTGCATTCGAAGTTTTATCTATGAATATTTTTAAATGGAATATTACAAAGCGAAATCGATTTTTCTTCTTCTTTTAAACTCACAAAACCATGAATTCATAAAAGAAATTTTCTTTTATGAATTTATATGTGTAAATTTTAACAAAAGATTTAGAAAGTGGTCAAGGAAGGTCGTACTGTCAAAATTACTCGTGGACATTGCCTGTAGTGCCCAATCTAGGCGTACTAACCCGCACGACTTAACTGTTGGATGGAATTTCTGATGGCCCCGAAGGTCACAGAAAGGAGCATCCCGACATCCGACACACTTCACACTTTATTCCCCGTTCAAGGGCTTCCTAGCAAATAGAATATCATGGAATTTCGTATTCCACTTAGGAGACGTTGTGTAACCTTCACGTTAATTTTTTTCCTCTCGCAAACACAGCCCTGATTTAAAATTTAAAAGCTGTCAGAGTTCAGAGTTCACAGATGGATTCTCGGCCATCCGCTTCGGCCGATGGGTTCCGAACTAAAAATTTGTAAATATCGATGACCTTAACACTTTTTGTTCCAATTTCATTGATTTTTTAAATAATCGCAAACTGGAATTGAACTCTTTTGTGGCTTAACGTGAGCCTGAGGCAATTGTGGCAAATACCTTTTTTCCAACATTCATTAAAATCGACCGGACAGACGGAAATTAGTCCTTTTATTCTTTGAAAATGAACTAAAAAAAATGTTCCGAAATAAAAGGAGACGTTAAAAGCGGATTTTCGATATGAGAATGAACCACATTCCCCGTTCGGAGGCATTGATCGGTGAATAAACGAAACCGGAAAGAATACAGAGTAGTCGAAAAAGGGTGGGGGTGGTAAAAGAGAGGATCTGTTAAGCTGGACTCGGGTAGGAAGGCAGGAAATGAAAATATTTACAGACAGAAATGACATGCGATTTCCGGTGGGTGTCGGCCGCGGGGTAGAGGCGGAGGTCGAAAATATTGGCCTTTACCCAAACCCTAGAAATCATCTCTACCTCCCCATTCATGTTTCACCCTTCAAATTTTTATGATTTGATACAAGATATGGAGAATAAAACCAGTCAGTTATTTCGCTCTATCTTTTTACCTTTATTTCCATTTTTATGGTTAAGTAGCCTCTCAATGTAAACCTAATTTAATTTCTTTTAAATCTTTCGCTGCTCGCAAAAAAAAAAAAAAAAAAGTCTAAAAATTTATTTAGCATAGTTTGTGATGATTGCCTAATCTGGCAACACTATAGCAGCCTAACCAATATTTTCAATTTCTTAACATTGGACGTTAGGCAGTACAAAGTAGCCAAATTTGAGAACTATCTCCAATCTGCCTGTGGATTTTTCTGAGCTTTGAAACATTGTTTTTTGTTTTAGGTTCTGGAGATGACGTTGAATCCACTGAATCGTCGTAAATCTGCTAACAGAACCTTCAACATCTCCCTGGCAGCGTTTTTAGTCGTCTTCACTCCAATTACAGGTAAGTTCGTAATAAAAAAAATTATGGTTAAGGTTAAATAAAATTTGGGTTGTTCCTCCACCTGTTAACAAATTCTAGAGTAAACGAAATTAAGGGTAAAAAATACGACGGGGGCCTTTTGAATTTTTAACCTCTCCCTTTTTTGAAACAGGGTTAGCCGCTTGGATTCAAACCAAATGGGACTGTGGTAAAAAAAATTTGCATTTATTTCGAACTATTAAAACGGCAAAAAAAGGGCGGGGAGACGAGAAAAAATGCATATTCATGCGCTTTTTTTTTTGGTAAATTTACTTTTATTTTGTCGAACAAGCATCAACATCTCCTGATTAATAAGAACTGCTAACTGTATTGGATCAAACTTTTGATATCTACCTAGCTAATTTGGTATCAAAACTTCAGAAACTAACATTATGGTCGATTTTGCACTTTAGGCAAAGGGGAATGTTTACACAACAAAATCTTCCAAGTAAGAAAATTTGGTATCGAAAGTGGAAAAGACTTTTGTTTTCCCGTCGGTATTTATTGTACCTAGAATCGTATAATTCTTTAGTAGGAAGAAGTGAAATTTCCAGAAAAGAGAATGAAAACACGAACATTTTCAAATAAAAGGGCACTTAAGTATGAAAAAATATTTATATTTGATAGAAAAATTTCCATTTTAAACATTTTTACAATACATATTTACGTAGAAAAATATTTAAATTAATATTTCGCTGAAAAGTAAGAAAGAATTTTTCTTTAGCTAGGATCCTACTTTGAAATCTGGAAGTTTTATCATTGAAAAAAATGCTTTGACTTTTTTGAATGTAGAAAATCAGGTCACAGGTGGGTACTTAAGTGACTTTATTTAATTGAGAAAGTTTCATTCTATTTTATTAAAAGTATGGAGAGAAAAAAAAGAAATGCTTAAAAGAAAAAAGTTTTCATTCACATAACGAAAAAATGAGATTGATCGATGGCTTTTCTAAACAAATGCGACGGGGGTTGAACATTAGCCGCTTTCGTCATATTTCGAGCTTCTAACTCAGACTCCGGGTGGAAAAGGGGGAAAAAGGGACATAATATGAAATATGTATCCGTGATAGGTGTGTGTGAGTGTTTGGTTAAAATAATGCCCAAGGGTGAGCATACGAGTGTGTGCCAGAGGGGGTGTTTTAGAGAAGATGAAATGCGATTTTATCAGGTGAAACCCTCGACGTTGCAGGTACGGGAGTCGACTTTTTCCGAGGGCTAGAAACGCGCGAACACCTACATATTTATACACCTTTTCACGCGGACTCACCGCACTCACGAGGCTTCCACGATCCAAATCCCTTTCCCACCTTTCAACGTGTGACCTTCATACATTACATCACATAGTCATTGAAAAAACTTAACCCCAAGAATCTAAAGGGCTTCAAATTATTATTAGTTGGGCTGAGCGGTTTTATTTATTATTCAAATCATTATTATTAAATTACCTATTCATATTACAATTACTAAATTGCGCTATATTAGTTAGAAAATTAATTAATACCTTTAAGTTTTAATGTCATCAAATTACTCTTTAAGTGTGAAATAATTCAGGAACATTAAAGAGATTCCTTGAGATGAGTGTCCTCCACATCCAGGATAAGGGCTTTTGCCATTGCAATAGGCACAATCTCTATGGTAGATGGATCACATTGCTTAGACGATTTCCTTGCTAAAAGGGTCTTTTTGCCAGGAGGTTCTTAATTCTAGGAGATTCCTTTTGCAAGGAGGAACTCCTAAGTAGGATGATCTCCATTATAGAATTTGTATGCTTAGAGGATCACTAAACCAGGAGGATCTCTTGCTCAGTAAAGCCGAAGTTTCTTTTTCCCATGGTTATTTGACCGCTTAGCTAGAAGAATCCTTTTCTAGGAGGAACCCTATTCCAGATTCTTTGCTAGGAGGATCTATTCGCCAAGAGGAACTCCTTCCGAGGAAGATTTTCTTCTATGAGGATCTCTCTATGCCATAAAAATCCACCTGGGCACTAGCCCAGGAAAAAGAGTCAAATACATATAGCTAAGAAGTTCGGAGAAACCGTGTTCCGAGATTATAAACGGCCTGGCTTTGAATGTGTCCCGATTTCCCTTACGTTTATGGTCCGGAGAACGGAAAGTCGTAGGATGTCCCAATAGGTCTCATTTTAAAGAAAATTGAATGAAGAAGGATTAATAGGAGGTAAATTTCATTGTTTGTAAGCGGAAATTCATTTAGTGAAACCACAAATACACTTTACGGTTTCATAAATACCTTTCCAATCCCGAACAATAAATGATATCAAAATTTTACTTTATAATCCTTCTTCATTCAATTTTCTTTAAAATGAGACCTGTTGGGACGTCCTAGGACTTTCCGTTCTCCCGTAAGGATTACAAAGGGCTTGAGTTTTCCCGAACGAATTCTTTGAGTTCAATTCAATTAAATTCAGTTCTGATTCAATCGGATGAGTGGTTCTCCCGCACAAACATCGCCCCTTCTATATCTCCTTAACTGTGGGTCCTATCGAAAATACGTCGAATTCATTTTTGTAGAAAATTTTATCAAATTTAATTTGAAATAAAATCATTTTTTCGCTACGATGGGTAGTTTTCGAGTAATTCGTGAAAAACCGCAAAAAGTGGGACTTTCCCATCCTCCCTCCTATTAGAATACCTTCCCATAACTATAATATTCCCTACTTTACTATAAATATTCCTGGCAAAACTAGAAATGCGTATGATTTTATCCTATATTTCTCATTTTATTGTCTAATTTTCGTTGGAAAATAAGGATGAGCTTCCGGAAATCAGGAAAAAGCCTCAACCTGGTCACAACTTGTCAACCTGCTTGTGTCTGGTCTCAAAGTTCGATAAAACAAATCAAACTTACTTTTTATTACTTCTTCCCACGTACGACAATAAAACGAGAGACGTTCTGGGCACAATCCCACTAGTACTCTGTATAAAAAACAAATCAATGACTCGGCACGACTCTAGGTTGGGCGAGGAGGGAGAAAATTTCTCATTTCCTGACGGACGACATTTGTCTCCACCTGTCTAGATCCTTGTCAGAAGTGCCGAGTTATTGGACAAATGCTCCACTCAATCTTGTATTCGCGATAAAGCCCAGCTAAAACCACGATTCGATCGATTATTCAAAATTATTCATATTAAATTTGGGCGTAAAAAAAAATCCTTAAATCTTATTTTTTAATAAAGCAAAAAGTGCTTTTTAAGCCTTAGGGAAATTCAGATTTAATTTCATTTTTGAAACGTCCTATAAGGTTTCATTTAATTAATATTTTTAATTCTGGAAACTTTTTAATTCTTTTTTCAACGCGTCATCCCGTGGACAGAAAATCACTGGCCAAGGTTTGCGGTTATTAAATTCTGGGTTTGTTTTTGCTCGCCAAGATGGGGTCTAACTGAGGTGGCAAAACATGAGGATTCAGAGGATATTGCACCAGGTTTTGCCTTAACCCAAATATATTATCTCGAAAGTGATTTCTTAAATTTTATCCTTATGTAAATGAAAGAACTTTTTATTTATATACCGAATGAAAAGGAAGAAGCGTAAAAGAAAAGATCAAAGGTAAATCATGAAAAGTTCTACTTCACGAAAAAAAAATAAAAAAGGAAAGTTTCAAACAAAAGTAAAACCTTTCGGAATACTGAAGACGTGTAAGGTTTTTAGGCTTTTAGGGTTCGTACTCGTAATTCGGTACTGTTGCATTGGTACTCGTAAAAGTCTTAAGAAAACGGAAAGTAGGACAATAGGCAGGGCGAAGACGTAACTCAAAGTTGAAAAAAGAAGGAAAAAGAGTATTGCCTTAAGAGACCTTATCTTGTAGCCGAGTTGTAAATATCTGTCGCGGATTTGGATACGCTAGGAAGCTCTTTAAGTATCCTTTATTAGGGTGAACTCGGCTATTACTTATTCCTTCTTGGGATTTGGAACTTATCCAAACGGCCGTATAGGAAAGAGATTTTCTCCAGGCGAGGAAATAGAAAACTTTATTTGCATCTGTTTTCACTGGATTAAAACCCCCGGGCAGCGACATCCACCACAAGAGCTCTTAAACGTCCTGTCTCCACTTTTCCAACATTTTTATTTTTTTAAATTAAGGAGAGATTCTTTTTATCTTCAATTTATGTCTGAAAAATTGGCCACTCATATAAGGAAATGGATTGATGTCATCAATTTTTAGAAGCTGCTCCAATGACGCTATACTCTATAGGTTAGCTAAATTCAAGGAAAATGAAATTTGAAGAAAATGTTTATAGTCGGACTTTGACCTTTTTTCGACTCCTCTGGGCCAGGAAATTCAATAACAATTTCGATATAAAATCAAGCGCTGTATGTGGAGAATTCAGATTTTTCTGGGAAGAGGCGCTTGAACCATTAGTTCATCCATAATTTGTGAACTACATGAAGGGAATTTTGATGTGTTTTATGATTTTCACATGTTGGCAAACATTTAAAATTCGTTGTTGTTTAAATGTTTATAATGGGGCTTACCCTTTGATCCGGGTTCCGTTACAGAAATTTATAAGGTTTATCTAAACCTAATTTTAGGCGTTCTCTTTTAACATGCTCCTGGGAAAATTGCTTTTGGGATATCTCTTAAATTTTCATCAGCTCCCCCTCCTTATACCTTTCTTAGCTAATTCCACCCTTACCAACTTGCTTTAATATAAAATTTTATTATTTTCCTCTTTCAAAAGAGTTAAAAAAAAGGAAAAAATATTATAGAGGAGGTAAAACTTGAAAATTTTGCGAAAGCACATAAGTAGATGAAGTTGAAAATTCTGCAATGGCTTCCTCGTGAAGAATCGGCTACTTTTAAGTTCGGTTTTGCCCTACTGTCTTCGTAATTTTCTTCAAAATATTCCTCATACATATCATACAAAACGCCTTTCAGTTGATCGTCATTGTCCGCTTGTTGTTCGAAGAAAGTGATTATGTTTTGTAAAGGAACGTAAATGAAATAGTCGAAATTTTGACATTCGTCGCGAGCAGAAGAGGTGACGAGTCCCAAAAGGTAGTCTTCGCAAACGAGCGGACTCCCTGAATGATGAGGGCAAAGTTCGGCCAGCTCGTCCACAGGTCTTCCGCATAAAATCGAATGGTAGTCTTTGACCTGTTGGTCATCACATCCAAAAGACATGGGAGACACGCAAATCGCATTTTTACATTCCGCAGGGCTCAAGATATACACTGTTGTGCCTATAACGTCCTTTTTTCGGCCATCGGGAGACATGTACCATCCATAATGAGTGCAAAAACGATGTTTGATTCTTCGTTTTTCGAGGTATTCGTCTATCCTGCTTATATTCCGACTGTAAATCGTTATCTGATCGACGTATTCATGAGTAGTAAAGTTTCTCCTGACAGAAACAATGGCAATATCGTTGACGAACGCGTACAAATCATAATCGAATCGAAGCCTATCGTGGATCTTAACGTCTTTGATTAGCCTTGTTTCATTCCTAATGGAAGAACCAGCAAAAATTCGGAAACGTTTGAACGGCTCCAGGGAATAAGAAGCATTTCTTTCGACCATAAAGCAGCTTGCACTTGTCAAAACATGACGCAGTGTGAGTATAACTCCTCCGCAGTACGATTTCGTTTTCATGTTGGTCACCATGGCTAATGCAGAACGAAAACTTGGCGGGCTGTCCGAGTCCGACTGAACCATCACGAAAAATAGGAACTTAAAAAATAACAGAACCATTTCACAAACTTTATAAGAAATCATCTGAAACTTCGATTTTATTCATTGGGTGACCTTATTTACTTGGAAAAGGAAAATTATTAAATGGATGAAATAAGTTGACGTCAATGTTTCTTAATCAAACGATTTCCATTAAAAAGTTTTTAGACGCTCATTTCTTTAATAATAGCGTTAAATGCCTTTTGGAGGAAGGTGGGATTTTCAGAGGGAGAAATGAAGAGACCCTACCCCCATTTCGTCCTTTTTTGGTTTATTAAAGTGTTAAAGCTAAGGTCGTTCTAAGTGTTTCGAGAATGCCGTAAGAGTTTTAAGGATTATGGTTTTACCTCTTTATCCGGAAAATATAGTCGGAGACAGTGGGGGAGAGCCAGGACCTCGCCTTTTGTACTTTTTCATTAGTTTTCTTTCCAGAAACCTCCCCCGGGATTTAGAACCTCCGACGGTCTCAACACTAAGCCAGGGTAGATTTGGTTTAATTTTTAAAAATGGCCTTTATCACATTCTATTCATTGGGGTACACGTTTCGTGGAAAACGATGAAAATCAAGGGTAAATCACCCGAAAGGGGAAGTTTTCCATCAGGATTCGTCTTGTAGCGATACCAAACAAAATGAAGAATCGAAAGCATTTAAGAAGTGTAATAGGGGAGCTTTGATTGCGAGAGGAAAAAATATAAGCCTCTAAGTCGAAAGCCTCCGTGAGGCCGGTCCCAATAGCCTGCTTTCCTCCGGAAATCCGCTGAAATCCCTTGTTAATAAACTAAGGAAACGAGTCTTGTTGTAGCTGATGTAGCGATACCTAACTAAAACGAAGGGTCTAAAGCATTTAGGAAATGTTAAAGAAAGTTTAAGTCTGGAGCTTTGCTTGCAAGGAGAAAAAAAAAAACACTTGTAACTAAGGAAACGACTCTGTAAGGTGATTCAGCGATACCAAATATGTAAAAAGAAGGGCCATTTCTCTGAAGAATTTAGAAAATGTAATAGAAAATTAAGGTCATCTGCTTTGCTTGACGGGGAAATATTACGCTTGTAACTAAGGAAACAATTCGTATAGTACGATCCAAACAAAATTTCCAAATAAAACAAAGAGAAGAAAGAATGACGGATGTGAAAATTTAATTTATGAGCTTTGATAGCGAGGGGAAAAAAAGTAACCAGTCTTTAAAACATGATTTCATGAGAGCTTTTCAGAGAGTTTAAGTATCGCACTGCGCACAGGTCAAATGAAAAAGAACAATCATCTCAAAATGGCATTTTCGAGCAATCAACATTCAATTCCCTCTATTTTGATTAAACCCTCGCCTTTTCCTTTGAAGTTAGCAGAAAATACCTTTCAATATTTCGTAGGTTAGTTCTATCTAAAACTTGGAAAAAATTTCAATTTTTTTTTCCCATCCAAATTACATGAAAATAGGCTAAAGTCATTATTTTTAGCGTTTAAAATAAGGTGCGAGGGTGCAAGTTAGAACCGCAGACTCGTAATCCGACTGATGTAATTCCGGCCTTAACCAAAACACTCTTTGCCCCGAAAGGAAGGGTAGAGGGACGTTGGGAGAGAAGGGCGGCGGAGGGTGAGTCCCAGAGCGCCACTTAGGATTTACATTTGATTTCCATGTCTGAAGCTTCTGATGGTTGAGTCTTTGCTTTTTAATGGATCCCGCCTCCTAGAGAGGAAAACCCTCCTTAATAAAGATGTCTTGTTAATTTGTTGATGGAGAATTCATTCGGGAATGAACTCTTGCTTT
This sequence comes from Orius laevigatus, assembly GCA_018703685.1. NCBI lineage: Eukaryota > Metazoa > Arthropoda > Insecta > Hemiptera > Anthocoridae > Orius > Orius laevigatus. Next base: position 45,921 of record JAGWEN010000174.1, read on the forward strand.
TAAAGCATAATTCTGAGGGAAAATTCCTTTTGTCTATTAATAAACATTATCTGAAAAGGGAGCAAAGGACGAAACGACGGTACCTACCAGTGATATAATTTGAAAAAACTTCCTCAGGCGTAGTAACAATCACTCATAGGATCCACATTTAGATGATTACTTACGTATGACGTAGTAGATGCTTTGTGATTGATTGTCCTGAGGTTACCATCTTCAGTAGCCGCTAGAATTTGGTTTTCCGTATAAGAAAGGAAACAATTCGTGAAAAAAAAGTTGGTTTATTTCAATTTTGTACAAGGGTTTGAAAAGTGTGGGATAAAAATATAGTTCAGGTTGGATTTTTTAAATTTTTTTTATTTATTTTTATCTTAAACAAACTTTGAAGTATAAATGTCTGACCTTAATGGCTAAATTGTATATATCACAATCTTTTAAATTATTTTCTTAAAATACTGCCTTAAACGCTACGTTATGAGAAAATAAACGAAAAGTACGTAAAAAAGTGACCGAGTACGAAAAAAGTATGCAGTCTTGGCAAAAAAAAACTTGTTAAAGAAAAATCAGAAAAGGAATTTTGCAGTATAAAAGAAACGAAATTTTCAGAATGAGTTTTCTTTTATAATTTAAGTTAGTTATAAAGATCGTCATCGTTATCTTCTGCGAAAGCTTGGGTGGGTTCTGTGCCTCCGCTGGCTGGGGCTGCTGAAGACGATCCGGTGGTCGAAGTCGGGAAGCGGAAGTTGTTTCCGAATCCTCGAGACTGTTGAAGAGTCTGGGCGAACATCTCGTATTTTCGGATGTCGTTATCGGTGACAGAGCGACGAGCGAACCTCATGGCTTCTTCGAAATGTTTTCTTGTTAAGCACGGGACGGGATCTTCTTCTTCCATCGCCTCCCGACCTCCGGCGCCGTCTTGAACGAGTTCGGCGTTCCTGTGGATCTCTGCTTCGATCGATTCCCTTATAGCAAGTTTGCATGCCCTTTGACAGATTTCCGTCAAATCAGCGCCCGAATAACCGTGAGTGACTTTGGCAATATACCTATAAAATCTTATTTAGAAACACGACCCTTTGATTTAAAACTAAACTTACTTCAAATCTACATCGGGAGCGATCGGAGATTTCCTTAGCTTAGCCGAAAAGATGTTTTCACGCGATTTTTCGTCAGGAAGAGGGATATAGATAAGCTGATCTAAACGACCGGGACGTAAAATAGCAGGATCGATGATGTCAGGTCTGTTGGTAGCTCCGATAATAAAGACGTTTTTCTTAGCACCCATTCCTAATTTAAATTACATTAAATTTTGGATTAAACAAAAGCTACTAAGACCTACCGTCCATTTCTGTCAGAATCTGATTGATAACTCGATCAGCGGCACCTCCAGCATCGCCAACTGATCCTCCTCTGCTCTTAGCGATCGAATCTAATTCGTCAAAGAACAAGACGCAAGGGGCGGCAGCGCGAGCCTACATTTCAAAAGAGTAAATAAAACCTAAATAAATGAAAAGACATACCTTGTCGAAAATATCCCTGACGTTAGCTTCCGATTCACCGAACCACATGGTGAGAAGTTCCGGACCTTTGACGGATATGAAGTTCGCTTGGCATTCGTTGGCGATCGCCTTAGCCAAAAGTGTTTTACCGCATCCAGGTGGTCCGTAGAAGAGAACACCACGAGATGGCTGCATGCCGAATTTCAAGAATTTTTCTGGATGTTCAACTGGATATTGCACAAGTTCTTGAAGCTCGTTCTTGACACCTTCCAATCCTCCGATATCTTCCCATGTAACAGAGGGCACTTCGACCACAGTTTCTCTCAACGCGGACGGACTGCTCTTGCCCATGGCGTACCTAAATATAACAATTATAAACACTGAAAAACATCCATGAAAATAGTTTTACCTGAAGTTTTCCATAGTGATGGCCAACGAGTTCAAAACTTCGGCATCGATCGTATCGTCTTCTAAATCAATGAGATCCATCTTTTCTCGGATCTGCTGTAATGCGGCTTCAGAGCAAAGGGACGCTAAATCGGCTCCGACGTGTCCGTGAGTTTCTGCGGCGATTTGTTCTAAATCGACGTCGTCAGCAAGTTTCATGTTCTTGGAATGAATTCTGAGGACTTCGAGACGTCCAGTGGCGTCCGGAATTCCGATGTCGATTTCACGATCGAAACGTCCAAATCTTCTTAAAGCTCCGTCAATCGAGTTAGGTCTGTTGGTTGCAGCCATAACGATGATGTGCGAGTTCTGCTTGAGACCGTCCATCAAGGTAAGAAGCTGAGAAACGATTCTTCTTTCAACTTCGCCGTGGGTCTTGTCCCTCTTAGGAGCGATAGCATCGAGTTCATCGATAAAAATGATGGCCGGCGAATTTTTTTCAGCTTCTTCGAAAGCTTTCCTCAAGTTGCTTTCCGATTCTCCAGCAAGTTTGCTCATGATTTCAGGGCCGTTGATTAGAAAGAAGAAAGCTCCGGTTTCATTAGCAACAGCACGGGCGATCAAAGTTTTTCCGGTACCAGGAGGCCCGTAAAGCAAAATTCCCCTTGGGGGTTTCACTCCGATCGCTTTGAACAAACTCGGATGCCTCAGAGGAAGTTCGACCATCTCTTTTATTTGTGCCAATTGTTTTCTGCATCCTCCGATATCATCGTAACCAACAGCGTTTAATGCTTCTTCTTCCTCTTCTCTTTTGACTGGAGGTCCTTCAGTATGGATGATAGTGTCCGGAGCAACGATGCAATAAGGAGCAGGCTCGGTCTCGATAACTTTAAATTCTACAGCTCTTAAGCCTCCCCTAACGATAAAAGTATCGTTTTTGTGGATCGGCCTGTACGCTTCAAGTAAATAAGGTTTCAAGTAGACCTCAAACAAATTTCCAGTCAGGCCTTCAACCGTATCATCGATAGGAAGAACGTGGATTCTCTTTCCGTATTTTACATCAGGGCAAGCTTGGATGCTCACGATGTCGCTGAGGCGGACTCTCAAGTTATTCCTGACGACTCTGTTCATTCTGATCTTCTCGTCCGGGCACGTATCGTCGGACAAAACAATGCAGACCGTTTCCTTTCTCCTTTTCCCTTTAAGCAAAACGGTGTCACCTCTAAAGAGCTGCAACTCGTCCATTTTTGCTTGAGAAAGAGACACGACCGAATTGTCATCGCTGATCGCTTCTTCAACGATCAAACGATTAGGACGCTCTTTCTTCTTAAGAATGGCAGTTGCCAATTCATCAGTATTTTTGTCAGACATTGTTCTTTCGCGTCACTAATATCTGAAATAAGGAAGAGAAAACCAAAGGTCACTTGATTGTTAAACAAAGCCTTATAAAAAATTTAAATAAACAACATCTGAAATAATATTAAAAGATAATTTTCTATAGAGAATGGTTTAGTTCCAATTCAGTGTTTTCTCACAGAGGTGATTTCCCTTGAGCTTAGGGTATACAACGGGCGAGGGAAAAAAAAGTTAAGAAAAGCCTACCTTTTAAAGGGGTATTAAATCTAAGCTGTTTCTCACATAAAATAATTGAGAAATTCCATCCCCTTTAATAATTCCGCGTTAAAAGAAGGTTTTGATTTATTTTGCAACAGAGAAAGATTTATAACCGTAGTAACACTTTAAGTTGACAAATCGGCAATAAAACCCCGGGTTTCGCCCCTCCGGCAATACCGATGCTTTGAGTGCTAATCAGTAGTAATGAGTCCCATGTACAACCGATAAACATGATTAAAGAGCTAACGACATACATAATTTATTAGACGTCTAGCTTCCGAGTATGTATTTCTAATTGAAACAGGCATACAATATGATATCGCGTGGTAAAATTTTAAGTATACAGAGGGTGCTTGAGTCGAGCGGAGTAGATAGGCTAACGATCACCACTTCAGGCTCTGACCCGAGGTGGAGAGGCGTTTGCATATCAACGCTAACAACGCAACTTATGCAATACGCTTTTCAGAATTATAACCAACGCCTATTCGAAATCGCCAAAAATTTCCATTTGCAAGGCAAATTCGGTGAGAGAGGAATTCCAAGATATAAAGGGGTGAAAAAAGTTTTTTTATACATTCAAATGGAGCAGGTAAATGTTCGTAGGGGGAGTTAGTGTAATGTGATCAGAAGTGACTCTAACGTGGTTTTGATACGCCTTTCTTCCCGATCGCTACTTTTACTGCCTCCTTCATATGCGCCTCGTATTTCGAACCGAAAGTCAAATCCTTAAAGTAGAGAAAAAGAAATGACCTCATTGAAAGAGATTTAGTGACGCTCCAGACGAGATTTCAAGGAAAATTAATAAGGGGAAACTCAATTGGACGATTCATCTTGTAAAATTAGCGTTGACGGATCCTTCCTTTTGAATAGAATGAAGAAAATTGAGGTAAACTAATCTCCGAACTTGTCGCAATAGTCGGTTTTATTTGCATTTTTGATGACAAAAGAGGACAAGGAATAACTCGATTAATTAGTAACTAACCAATTATATTGATCCTTTTAAATGCTAATCAAAAGCTCTGGTCATTTGAGATCTCTAATAGAGAAGGGAAAATTATAAACTATAGAGTATGATAATGGTAAAATGTCGAAACAGGGGCACTAAGTACACACCACTTCGCGCCACACAACCCATTAAACAGTTCCATTTCATAAAAAGGCCATTCGCTTCGTTAGAATCAGCTTAATGAAGTTACGACAGGTTTAAACTCCCATTAAACCTACCCCGGTTACAATTAAGAACTAGGAACTTGAGAGTTATTCAGCTCAAGATCGGCGGGACGTGACCTGAAATTAATCCTTTCGAAAGTAAAGGGCTTTTTTCTATCAAAAAGACATTTGGAAGAAAATCTAAAATATTACAGGTATCGCTTTTGTTGGATAACTCTACTCGACAAGTTGCCGCAACCGGAGGCGGAAAAACGAGGATACGACCGGGGGTGGAAGTCCGCCACCGACTCGCCTGAAATCTCACCCGGTTTCCGTCTCCCTTTTGTTCTTCACACGCCGCTTTTCCACCACTGTCTCCTAATTAATATTTCCTGGGGGAATTACTCCTTGAAAGCGCTAATGCCTAGAAGGTTTATTAAAGCAACGCGGGGGGTCCGACCCCTCCGCGAATATAAATCCTCAATTAGAACCCTCAACTTGATGTAGACAAAGTCGCTAGAATAAATATTTGTGTTTGGTTAGGGTGGAAAGGGGGATACAAAAGCATCCCAAAGGGCAATATCTACTTAAGGAATTAGCAAGGGAGTCTTGAGTGGTTTGTTACGGTAGCAATTAGGGAAACGGATACGAAGCCACGTGAGCTTCACGAACATCCTGTTCACAAAATCCACTCTTAACTTTTATTTAAAAAAAATCAACTTTTGCATTAAAAAAAAAGCAAGTTGATTTTGACGGATTAGTCTGAGATTAAATCTGAGATATGTTCTGAAAGGGACGGGAGAAGACCTGAATCCTAGTCAAACTGAAGTGAGGAGATATTAAGACGGATCGCCTCTAAAGTGCGCCTTGATGGATTAAGTTCGCGACCCGCTGTAAACAGATTAGCTCCTCTCAGTCTACTCTTCATGAACTTTCAAAATCGAAAACTATAATAAGCTTCGGAGGGGGTTTTTATTCAAAAGTATGTTTGCTCGATGACAACCCCTTATTGTTTACTTTCATGACATGAATGTTATCCCGGACCCTTTACAACGCTGTCAATAGAAAACAGCCCTATTCCCAATTATCCCCTTCGGTACACACACAACCGCAAACATTTAACAAAAACTATGATTTGAAGCTCAAAAACCATTTTCGTTCAACAATTGGAGAATTTTCGTTTATAGCCTTATGTTGACTGAGGGTAGTGGGAGGTATAGAATGGGAAGTCAGGATGTAATCAAGTCCTCGCGCTTTGATGGATTAGCTGACTGGTTGGATTAATATTTGCCTCTGATCTTCCGGGACAATAGGTTTCGGGGGGTGGGCCCGGCGAACCTGCTAACGCGAGGAACATTAGAAATTTCCCTTTAACGAGATCCATATTACACATTGTGCTCAGCGTAAAGGATGGCTACACGGGAATTTCAGGTGACGTCAGGTGAATTGAAAGCCTTTTAATTAAAGATCATCATAATTGTTATAAATGTCGAAAATCAAGCTTTAATTACTAAATTAAAATAAATTCGGGAACTACTGGAGCGATTTTTATTAAAATAGAAATACGAAATCATGTTTGGGTTTTTAAGTGGTAAAACGGATTTCGTGTTGGTTTTTCGGCGTCAAACGTTCGAATATTAGGGATGAGCCAGTGAGTGCGAAGTAAACAAGGAAAGGTTGGCGGGGGGCTTAAAACGATTACAAACGATCCCAACTAACGTCCAAGTTTACGTCCGGAGTTTTCAACTAGTTGGTCAAACTGAATGGAATGGGAGAGAGGGGTTGACGTTCTGATAAATTTGTTTTGTTCGGACTTCAACTTTTGAGTAACTGAAAATTGACTGAGGAAAAAAAAGCAGAAAAATAATGACATTACGACAAAAACAAGGTCGTGGCATTTTTCTCAACCTTTAGCAACTATTAAAGAAGTTCATTGTAAAGAAACATGGATGCGTTCCAAAAAACGAAGACTTATCTCTGAGGGATTATAGGTAACTCAACATTTCAGGATTTAATTCGAGAAACAAGGGGTGAAAATAAATAGATTTCAAATCTGTCCTTGCCAGCCGGGAATACATATAGTAAAAGGGATGAGGCTGCCGGAGACAGGGAAGAATCAATGGAAAAAGGGAGGCTTTTCTTCAGAAATCGAGGAACGGAGAAGAAAAGAGGTGAAGAGGTTCTTTTCCCACACCCTATCCGAAAAGGGGCGAAAGCCCCCTTTTTGTTTACTACTCACGAAGCAAGAATCCCCACCCGCAGACTTCCTATGGCTTTACCAAACTTGCCAATCTGTTCCGCCCAAAAACGAAAAGCCACCTTTTTCAATCTCCTTGTATCAAGAAGATATTTTATTCCCTTTCCTATATATTCATCCTAACACGAAAGTGTGGTCATTACATGCAACTTTGATCTTATTTTCTTAAACCTAGTTTTTTTATTAAAACAAAAGGGTTGCGAGAAGGCCGAAATGAATAAAATAATTTAAATCTAGTTTGTTTATTCTCCACATCATATTTTACGAAACTCAAGCCTTTTTTTTTCCTTTCCTTTTTTTTATACGTTTTAAACAAACGCCAGATTACGGCTAGGGAAATATAATATGAAAATTCGTTGAAAGGGAGGAAGGGGAAAAAAAAAAGGAAGAATTGTTGAGTTTAGAGGGAGAAGACAAGGGAAAATTCGCAGTTGAAAGGCTCTTCTGACCCAGTTTCAATTACACGTTAGATAAATTAATGTATGGAGTATGCATAAACAGAACTTCCTTTGATAAATTCGTTTTGCAAAAATAAATAGTATTGCAATAGGTTTCTAATGGGATATATCTAATGATGGGGATATCTAATGGGATCTAATCCCTAGGGATGAAACTTCTAAAACTGGCTAAGCATTCTAATGATCATTTTGACCCCATGAACCATCGCCTCATTAAGATGCCATGCAGGGGTCGTTTTGACCCGTAAGAGAAAAAGCAAGAACTCAAAGATACCAACTTCATTATTGGGAAGCTCTAAAGGTAATTTTTCTTAGCAAATAGAATGCCTGAAAATCAATGAACCTTTGATTTCGTTGAAGACATGGTGTGGAAAATGAGCCTCCTTTAATTAGAGTTAGCACAAGTTTATACAATGGGCTCAGCCCAGCGTCTATCGGTCTAGGAAGGGAGCATACCGATGTTTAGCAAGCTGATTAAGCTTATTAGTTTAAAGCGTACAACTGAGTTCACACCGACGGTTTTCGAGAAATTAGATTCAGCCGATCTGATTAGGAATTCCTCACTAGACGGAGAATACCAGAAACCAAGACTAAAGAAATATAAAAGATTAAAGTTACCGTCAGGACTATTAGTTTATCCCAATTAGTTAGATAAATCAAATAAATCCAGAATCTGAAAGCGGTTTCAGCCTGTCAGCAGTTTGGTCGAGAAACTAGTTTGCGAGAAGGATCCCATCGAGGCCCCCCCTCTTCTGCCGAAAGGGATTACAACAGATGTTATCGTGTGGACAAGGGCTGTTTACTTTAAGCTTCCCAACACGTTCTAATTAAACCCCACGGGCTGTACCCAAGACTGTAAGTAATATTAAGCCGCATTAATTCACCAATTCGATGACGAATCGAATATTAAAATTGGATTTTTAAGAAGATTAATTTCAAAAGGCTCAATAATTGTGCCAAAATTTTAATCAAAGAAATGTAATTTTGAAGCGATTCAAAGAATTTGTTTCATCAAAATCATATTAAGCATCTTAAAAGACAGTAAAATACTTTTAAGAGCAAAAAATAAATCGAACTATTACCTATTCCCCTTCAAGGGTACAAGTCCCTAGAGTTGCAAACCACACCATGTTACAAGATTAAAGGCCTCAGCTACATAATTTAATGTAATCAATTTTACTAATTCTACTTAAGATTGGTTGAGCTCTTTGGTCCCCTTTGGTACCCAGAAGGCTGGTCAAAACCTTCCCTAAATTTGTAGAAATTACAACAAAAGACACAATGAACAAGTCGATTCATTATATAAGAAGGGTAAATAGATTTTTACAAAATAAAACAAGTTTTAGATAAAACCAACTTAAGACTTGACTATTTCCTGTATCGCAGAATGAAATTAATGCCAAACAGGAACTATGTCAATCAAAAGGTTGATAAGGGTTTAGTAATGATTATTAGATAAGATTTTAAATTAAGGTCCTATAATTCCCCTACTATCCAAGGGGAGTGAGGCAAGGGGACTCCTTATAAACTAAAGTTTCCATCAAAATTGAATTGAAAACGTTAAAGTCTTTTAAAATCTTTGTACAGACTGACACAAGAGATAATAGGGATAGGAAAAGGTTTAAGTTGGTAACTGTCGACTGGCATAGACTAGACATGTTTTTCACCAAAAACCAAAATTAAAATAGATCTTAATGAAATGAAAGCCATAAAATGAAAATTGAAGTTTAAAAACCTTAAGTAAAGCTAGATTGTCAAAATTAAGATCAAAGTTGCATTATAATGTGATCAAAAGAAGCTAAATGAGGAAACCTGTTATGTGGAAATGAGAAAACCCTAAATTCAAAAACTTATTTTCTTATCTCGCTGAAGACTGATCAACTAGAAAATCTTCCCTTCATATAAATGAAATAAGAAGTTCAAGTAGATCGGTCAACATCCATTTTAGAATGAATAAAAGTCTAAATTAAAGTTGTCGATCAGCATCATACTAATCAAAACCGATCACTCGCATCATCGACAGTTTCGATCCAAGAAAAGCGATGAAATCCATAATTTATCTGAATACAACAAAGATCCCTAATATCTATAGAGTTGTGCAATCCTTTCCTAAAATCCTGACTCATATAAAAGAGAATATTTGTAAAGGAAACTGTTTAGGTTGGCAACCCTGACGACTGTTGTCAAAACCTCTATGCCCACGTAAACTTGAAATAAAAGTCCTAATCACCGGCACTCTAATAACGCAAAAAAACGAAAAAAAGACACCAGAAACACTAAAGAATTGACCCAGAAAACATATCAAAAGATCGGCCAAAACCAGAAATGAAAACGAAAATCAATAAAAATAACTTTTTCATAAAATCATGAATAATTGGCTAAAACTTTAAATTATTTGATAAATAAGCGTTAAAAACAAAAATATTGGCAATAATTGAGATGAAAATAAGATTAGAAAAAGAAAAAATTGAATTTTGACGACTAGGTTGAGGTTAAGTTGATAGGAATCCGTTTTTAGTTATTTTAGAATAAAATATTGGCTCGTGATTACTTGATATTGCGTAATATTGCCTAATTTTAGTATTAACAATTGTTTATGATACAAAAATGAAAGAATTTGAAATAAAAATGAAAGGGGAAAAAAGTTGTCTTATCATAGACAAAAGAGAGTCGACGGAGACGTAAAAAGAGAAAAATAATAACTTACAGAACGACGGGAACGGTTTTCTTGTATAGGGAATACAGAAAAACGACGTTTTTTAATAAATAATGATGATTTTCTGAGGTTTTTGTTGGTTTTTGACGATGAAAATGGTTTTCCGGCTTGGGCTGTGACGACGGCCGAGACTCGAATAAAGGGGAATTCGAGAGCCGAGTTGGAGGGGATCGCTAACGGTGAAAAGTTGCATGTCACAGGAGTGGGGAGGGCGCACGGCGCCTTATCGACCGTACCCTTTTGGGGCGGGACGTCAGAGTGACGTAATGGTGTACTCCAGCCCCCTTTTGGTGAACTCTCAACATTTTAAAGTTCATTTTCTTTCATTTCTGACCCCTGAATAGTTGTTTTATTTATAAAAGATCAATTATTTTTGCTCAATAATTCATTAATCCTGTTTTCTGACTTTCTGAGAAACGAAAAAATATAGGAGGGTCAACGACCTCATTACATACAAATTTACCTAAAATATTTGAGTCTAAATTGTTAAAAACAAATTTTATTGCCAAATTTGTTTATTTTTTAGTGTATATAGTCTAATAAAAATTCACGTTATTAGACTTTTTAGAAGAAAACGGAGGTTGAAAAAATTACGGAGGGGCGCCCTGTTACTAAAACGCTTTTAAAAAAACAGTGTAGCCAACTTGAAATTTTAACATTCTAAGAACAATATTATTTTTCTCTAAATAAAAGGAATTTTGCAAATCTATTTCTATCAAGCTTGCCAACCTAACACGACATACAATTGCCTTGATTTTAAAATTTACCAAGTTAGGTGGGAAATGTCTAAAACCTCCAACCTAATTCGATTAATTGATGAGAGGGAGATTATGAACCTTTCTAATTTTTCACATTTTATGACTCTGAAATAGGTTTCCTATCCATAACCTCCTAAGGCCCTACCCTGTATATAATTAAAATTTGAAGAAGATCGGTGGTTTTCTACCGATATGTCCATTTTTGGGTTGGGTAAAACACTGCCATGTTACTACCCCCAACCCCTTAAGCCTACCCTGTATAATAACATTATGGTGAATACCTACAGGGAAAATTGGTGATTTTCTACTTACTGTTTTTGCTCATGGGAATTTTCTGTACAAAAAATAAATTCAAATTCGTACTTCCTCCCCCCCCCCAAGCACAGATTTTAGTTCTTTTGATGCTCCCGTGGATTATTTTTGGACACATGTCAATGCTTTTAGGGCGAAAAATGTGAACAAAATTCTCATGTGAGTTTCCAAAAAGTCAGTGAAGGGGGAAATTAGGCTTTAAAGTTGGCATCATTGATTTGAACATGTTTAGTTTTGTTAAAGACTTTGGTGAGTTAATCTGTGTACGCTGTAATAATGGATTTTCCTTGTGGCCCTAGTCATAGCTTACATCTTTCAGAAAGAGGATAAACATGGACGATAGATAAAAGGTGAGTGGTTGTGTTTAAATGGAGGAAAGAGGGGTTTTGCCGGTTTGTAAAGTCTCTTCTGTAGTTTCCCCATCAAGAGGCTGAGTTAGTGTAAGAATGAGCTTGAGGTTGAAGGACTCGTGCAAACTTTGTCCAAGTCGATAAACGTTAAAGACTGTTTAGGGTCGATACTTCTCGGTAAACAAAGTGAAGTTGAACAAACAATGATTATCTTTGTCTAGCCTTCAGACCACCACCGGAGAGGAAACAGCGTTGATCTTTTCGGCAAGCAGACGATTTTTCTCGCATACAGGCGAGGACTGGCCCGGGGGGGGGCGCCCGAGTCTGTTTTTTTTTTTTACTGGGGCGTAAGCTGTCCCCAGGGCCCTGAGGGGGCGTGGGCAAGCTCAAGATTTTTGTTTTTGCAAATATCCCCAAAAATTTGTGAAAAACCTCAAAATCAACATTTGTGAAGCCAAATTTTCGTGAAAAACCTCAAAATCAACATTTAAAAAGCCTAATTTTTATCAAGAAACCCAAAAATCAAGATTTATGAAGCCAAATTTTCGTTACAAAAACCACCTAATCAACATTTATAAATGCCTAATTTTCGTCAAAAACCCTCAAAATCAACTTTAAATTGACAATTTTTTGTCAAAAACCTCCAAATCCTGATTGTAAGAGCACATTTTTTTGTTGTTAAAAAAATCTCAAAATCAACATTTGTAAAGCCCAATATTGGTCAAAAACCCTCGAACTCAACATTTATGAAGCCTAATTTTCGTCAAAATCAACATTTAAAAAGCCCAATTTTCGTCAAAGACCTCAAAATCAACATTTTTAAAGCCTAATTTTCGTGGAAAAAAAAAAACCTCCTAATCAACATTTATAAATGCCTAATTTTCGTAAAAAACCTCAAAATCAACATTTAAAAAGCCTAATTTTTATCAAGAAACCCAAAAATCAAGATTTATGAAGCCAAATTTTCGTTACAAAAACCACCTAATCAACATTTATAAATGCCTAATTTTCGTCAAAAACCCTCAAAATCAACTTTAAATTGACAATTTTTTGTCAAAAACCTCCAAATCCTGATTGTAAGAGCACATTTTTTTGTTGTTAAAAAATCTCAAAATCAACATTTGTAAAGCCCAATATTGGTCAAAAACCCTCGAACTCAACATTTATGAAGCCTAATTTTCGTCAAAATCAACATTTAAAAAGCCTAATTTTCGTCAAAGACCTCAAAATCAACATTTTTAAAGCCTAATGTTCGTTACAAAAACCACCTAATCAACATTTATAAATGCCTAAATCAATTTGTCAAAAACCCTCAAAATCAACTTTAAATTGACAAATTTTTTGTCAAAAACCTCCAAATCCTGGTTATAAGAGCACATTTTTTCATTTTCAAAATCTCAAAATCAACGTTTTAAGTGCAATTTCTTTTTGAAAAACCTCAAAAACAACATTTTAAAACCCAAATTTCCTTCAAAAACCTCAAAGTTAACATTCAAAACTTTAGGTTTAGCGAAGGTTTTAATTTGTTTAAAAGTTTTTCTAAGAACCAATTTTCTGCACCCAGCGGGTGCCCCTTAACTGAAAACCCACCCACACCCTAAGGTCCCAGTCCGCCCCTGCTCTCATACACTTATTTTTTGTTTTTTGTTTTAGACGTATCAGATAATTAATAATAATTAACGTAATTTAGACGTTCCATACCGTTAGTCAAGGATTTGATATTCGTGATTCGCGTTGAAATAAATTAATTTAAATTTTTTGTTCTTGATACTTTCGTTTAGAAAGAAACTTTATCCAATTTTGGGGCATGAAAAGTATTCTTTAATTATTCAGAGTTTATTTTTAGGCCTTTTTCTGACGGGGATAAATGGCTTTTTTTATTATTTTGTTTTTTTATTTATCCTCTTATTGTGACGTGTCGGAAAAGATGAAGGGAGAGAGACGGGACAATCGAGTTTCACGCTTCGTGCTATAGGTAGAAAGGGGTCGCGGATGGAGTTAGATTGTGTTATCCGGCCATCATCTGAAACGACATTAACCGCTTGGGCAATTCTCTGTTTTGAGGGCGGGGCGCATGGGAAAACGGAGACATCGCCTAGGCACACCTTCATCGCCATTTTTACCGTCCAGTACGCCTAATCTTCAAAAATATTATCACTTTAAAAAATTCCTTAGCTTCTCGAATCCACAAATTAAAAAGTTTTCTTTGAATTGAGCGTAAAAGTTATTTTTTATTTAATTTGTTCGATCAACAGATTAAAGGCAGCGAGGCGAGCTAGTTGGCAGTTTCTGCTCGTTCTTAGTTTCAAATGTGCCCTGGTTAATTACTACACCTTATTACGACCCAGTTTTACTCAGCAGAAACTCCTAATTAGGAATAATTTTTGAAATAAGTTTTCTTCAATAGTTAGTTTTCAAATGTCGAAAAGGGTTGTCTAATAGGAATTTAACGTCTCTTAAGCTTTTATAAGGGGAGACATTTACAAGGGATGGCCGAGGATATCCCTTCCCTCCCTTCGACCCTCAAGCTTGATTGGAAACGTATTAGCTTGCCAAGCTTAGGCTTTCACTCGGGTAACATCACCGACCGCCTCCATTAGCCTCGACCAGGATTAGCCAACGATTTACTCCCCCGAAGGGAATTGCATTTAAAGAATTCATCTACCCTTCCTAAATTAACTTCTATGAATAATGTAACATTTTCCTATAAATTGTTAAAAAAAATTTTTTATAGGATTAATTTTTTTTAAGGGGCTAAAAAAGGATTCGTTGCCAAGGCAATACACTATGCGCCCACAAACTGGGAGTTTTTACTGCTGAGCTGGCCAGCCGGTGCAACGAGGCGTCCTCATCGATATTCCATAATTATCAAATGTATTCGCCTGGGAATAAACAAAAAGCGAAAAATTTTTTCTTTTATAAAATCATGTTTGTCCTTTTAAACTACAATAAGGGTCAAAGTACTGGCTAAAGACGGACATGAGAGTTCCCTCTTAGCTCGCTCCCCGTGATTCTCTTCCCTCGACTCTATTCTTCGATTAAAGAAGCTTTTGTGTGAAGGGCCGCCCTTAGACGACTTCTTAGAATGGAAAAATCTACGGAAGGCCTTAGAAAAGGTAAGGAAGGAAAGCTCTTTGAATGGATCCTCTCCTTCTAACACCCGCCCTTATTCCGGATAAATTGTTCCTGGAAATGTGAAGACGGAAACCAAAATTATTATTATTTTATTGCATTTTTTTTTATTTCCTTACATCCTCCACTTTTCTTCGAATTCAAAAGACTTTTTCTTTTGTATTTCCTTAAATACCCTAAAGGGGCCCATGCACGATCAATATTATAGTGCAATGTTAGTTGCCCAATATATTGACAGTAGCCCCAAAGGCTACGATGATTGGCATCAATAGCTTTTGGATCCTAGGTGGGAGGTGGGTGGAGGATCGATGTGGAGGGAAGTGATGGGTGGTTTGTGGGTGGAGGGGGTGTAAGTAGGGGGTTTAGGTGTTTGTGGAGAAATCTCTAGAACCCCCTTTTTAAAGACAGTTTGAGTTATGAGGTTCCTCTTCCATACGAAATTTTTCATTATTGATAATTCTTATCTTATTTGCAAGGCGAGAAATTAAATTTGATAAAATTCGATCTGATTTAAAAGAAACCCGACGATCTGGAATTGACAAGAGGTCCCGCGGAAAATAGGAAGACGCAGAGGGTGCCTGTGAATTCAATTCATTTGGGTTTAGAATCGAAAGAAGCCCCTGCTCGCAGACAAAATAAGGAACAGGAGAGGAAACGTAGTCAATTTTCAATAACAACTGATTGAATCGACTAAGTACAAACGCGATAAAGAACCCATTAGCTTTCCCTGATATTAGATTTACCGCTCTTCCTTTCGTGAGTGGGGCATTAATTCCGTTTTCCCAAAAGGAAAAGGGGGAGAAAAGCGTGTCATGACTTTAAGTGCCCCAGAATTGAACGAGAAAAAAAAATTGAAAAAATGAATGGAAAATTAATTTGCTTGTTAACTACCTCTGATTAGGTTTTCCGCAAACAATTCCTTTATAATCATCACCAGAACAAACACAAAAGTAAATAATGAAACTCCATGTTCCAAAATAACTCAAAATTATTAAAAAATAATTACTTCGTGTTGTCCAATATGTTTCGAGGATACATTATTAAAAAGAAATTAGAGTGAGCGTGACATGACTATATTATGAATATACGTAGCGAACACGGTTTGGTCGATAGGGCAAAAAAACAAGACGATACCTTCAAAATTGGATAAAGTTTTCAATTTTATCAACGGGAGGGGGGTAAAAGTTTTGAAAAACTCGAATTCCTGTCCATTCCGAGTTGGGGAATCGATGGCTGGATCGTGACATGGAAGTTTGTGTCTATCGAAAAAGAGGAGGGATGAAAGAAAATTGATATAAGCCTCTGTGTCACCAAAGTGTTGGTGTCATCCCTTGAATCGTTGAGTAAAACGTCACCCCCCGGGTGTGTGTGGAGGGGGGCTCAAGAGTACACTATTGTCAGTGAGACTCTCGACTGCAATAAATCAAAGAGATGTCAACGCCATTCCTAAAAATGGGCTTTTTTTCTAGTTTTTTTTTTTCCTCGACGTTTATTGTTCTCATTCAACTCAATAACTGAAAAAATCGTTAAACTGCTTATTAATCAAATATTTTTATGTTTCAGGTAACTACTCCACATTGGTATGTACACAAAAAAATGTTTAAAAATGATCCTGCGAATCAGTAAAATTGAATGTGGAAATAAAAAAACGGTTGTAGGTACAAAAAGTTTTCTTCGTCACGGAAAAGGCATCAGATAGTGTCAATATTTGCCGTTGAATTTCTCCCGCCCGACCTCTCGCCACCTCTGTTCACCTTCCCTTTTTCCTTCTTCAATAAGAAAATAAATATAAATAAGATGTTGATTGGAACACCCCATGTTTAGACAACTCTTCTCGGCAAAAGTTTGATTCCGGGGCAAATAGAGGAATCAATAAGAAAACAAGTAAAAATAGCAAATTCGAAATATGAAATGTAATTATATTTAAGGCCAAAATATCATTTAAATGTTCAATTCGAATAGGTTCGTTTGCCAAACTGGGGGACAATTAGGGAAAGGGAATCGTTTGAAACGAGCGTAAATAAGCTGCTTATCTAAAGAGGGTAGACCTTCATTATGCCTTTTATTTATTTATCAGCTCACAACTAAGATACCGGAGTAAATTTTAAAGATCGGTTTTGTACGAGGGTGTAAAGTTTTAATTTATTACTCAAAACTTGATTACCGAGTTACCCTTATAAGTTTTGTTTTTTATCAAAATATATTTACAGTAAAGTAGATAATAAATTTTAAGTTTTATGTCTTGAAAAAAGTGGTTTGAATCTCGCTTTTTCTGATTTATTTATAAAGCAATGAGGAATTTTTAATAAATTATATTTTTTTTTCTATATATATTTTTTTTTAATTTGCAATATAGAAAATATTCGTATGAAAACCTAATTTATTTATTCTAATTAAAAATATTTATTTATTTTATAGAGTTTCCTTGATTTATTTATGGCCCGAAGATTTAAAAAAAAATTAATCTGCCTAATATAACCCTGGAGGTTGAAGGCAGTATTATTAATAATCTTGAATAAACAATTTTTTTTTAAACCAACAGGGAAATATTTTATTTAAACCCTAACCAATAAAGTAAATGATGGAAAACGCGGTCATGAGGGAGTAAAATGTGTTTGTGAAGTATTGAAGTAGTTAGTAATAATTAAAAGTAAATCACACAACGAAAATTAATATTTAATTCATTATTATTAAAGTACTGGATTAGGTACATCTCCTTTGGCCTGTGGGATCTAATTGCATTTTTCTTTTTTACGATATCAGTAAAATGTTTATACAGTAATTTTTTTTTACAAACAATTAAATTTAATTGTTGAATTAACAAGTTTTTCGTAATAAAATTTATTGGCTATTAGGGTTTGATTGGCAGTTTAGTTGGCACAACTGCATTTCCAGGACCCCTGGGAAATAAAAGAACGTTTTAGGTTAGTTAACCTTCCATTTTTATACTCAAGCTTATGAAAAATTGTCTAAAATTAACGTGAAGGATGTTGCAAGTCGTTAGCCTAACACGTACGGCAATAAACGTAAAAATAGGACTAAAAACACGCGTGGAAACAAGCTTAAATAAGCCTTCTCCCCTTAACTGTATAACTTTGGGTTGATGCAGTAACTCCATTTTGTGGGTCGAAAAGTCCCAACTTAATTTGACGACTGCTTTCCGTACAAAGGATAGCGGTTCGTTCGGGGGAAGACATTCAAACAAACATTAGGCCACCTCCGTTTTCCCCGCATAAACCAATAAATCCTTTTTGGCAATAAAGCTCAACCAGGGAACCGACCTCTTCTTCCCTCCCACCCCGACAGCCACTCTACAGACCGACTTTTGAATACAAATGAGTTTTATTGTTTTTCAACGTGTTGTAAATAATCTTTAGGAAACTGTTTTTAAACAGAAAAGTTTAATTGCTTAGAAAACTTTTAGGGATAGCTTTAATATTTTAACTGCACTGGATTATTTTTAATCTAAGTTTCCTCGAAAATTCGTTTTCCGATGATTTCGTAATAAACCTGGCCATCCAGGGGTAAAAAAGAGGAATTTTTCTCCTTGATGACAGTTGATGAATTCCGAAAAAAAGGGAGTGTTCTCTCTCTTTTAATCTTTCACTCGCACTCCTCTTTTTTCCCCCCGACAAAGAACAAATAAGCTTCTGAGGGGTGTAGTGAGGTGAAGGGCTCTTTTTTTTCTGGGGGGTCTCTCAGCAAATAAATGATGTCCACTACCGTGGCTAATGAAAACTGAAGGGGGAAAATGGAAGCCTATTTTTTCCCAACTAATAAATCTATTTTTCGATTACAAACTAATTGGAAAAGGTCACGTGAATTGAGCAACAGTTGGCTGATTGGAGGCCATCATTAGAAGCATTATTGTTTGCGTTGAGCGGTTTATTACCTAGACTAGATTTAATACGGTCTCCTATCTACAATCTACCCTGAGGATTGAATTTCAAATCGGATTATTTACTCAACAAAGCGTTATTTAGGGTTTTGAAAAGGGGGGACTGATTTTGGGGGTATTGATGACGTCCTTGGTAATGAACCAACCCCTCTACTATCTCGTGATTACAAGAGGGAGCACCTGAACCCTCACAATTCAGTTTTAGGCCGACCTCAATGGCTTAGGCGGTTGTAAACTAAGGCCATCAGCCGTCAGGTGTTTTCCTCCAGGCGGTCTTAACACCGAAAATTTCTTCCCCACCTTCTAAAACACACAAAATAAAGGAAAAATAAATTAATGCATTGCTGTTCTATGAAAGACAATGTGTGTTAGGGACGTGATGAAACTTTCCCACTTAAACTCACGAAGTCATGTCATACTTTGCATGTAATAAACGTTATGGTTTATATTTGACTTTGAATTTATGCGATTAACAATAATTTAATAAACGGAGGGAGAAAAAACGATTAAAAAAAAAGGCGATTTATTTTCTTCCTGTTCATTAATCAGAGGGATGGTTAGTGTCAAGGGTTTTGGTGAAACCGTAGGAGTTCATGCGGTGGACGGAGGGAACGCTAACAAATGCCTGAAGTCTAATGGGCGACCGGAGAGGGGCCTCCGCAAACGGGGAGGTTTCCGCAAGGTTTCCGTCTGGCACTCTGTCATTGGCTCTCGACCTCTTTCTCTTTTACCCCCATCCCCACCCTACGTAATTAATTCCGCTTTTAAGTAACTCGCAGACGCATCAATACTCATCACCGGCACCCTCCTTAGACATCCCCTCCCGCCAGGCGAATTTGACAAAATGAAGACATATTTTTCATAGCATTTGTTTTTATTAGTGTTAAGTGGAAGTTTTCTCAAATGGGGTTGTTTTTGGTCGTATAAGTGACGGTTTTAAATGAGCTTCAGGAACCTGCTACGAGTGACACTTGTATGAATACAATGGAATTCAAGGATTGGTCGTTAACACATTCAATGCGGCACAATTTCATAACAAAACGTTTTTAGACACTAGGAGCTCTTTTTACATCAATTTTTGGACATTAGGGGCTCTTTTTACTTTGACTTTTGGACATTAGGGGCTCTATTTATCTCTAGTTTTGGACATTAGGGGCTCTTTTATCTCTATTTTTGGACATTAGGGGCTCTTTTTATCTCTGTTTTTGGACATTAGTGGCTCTTTTTATCTCTAGTTTTGGACGTTAGGGGTTCTTTTTATCTCAGTTTTTACTGGGGCTCTTTTGATTAGATTTTGTTCCTTTACGTCTATCTTTTTCAGTTTAATTGTGATCCTTTTTGGACTCTAGGGGCTCTTTTTACCTCGATTTTTGACATTAGGGGCTCTTGTTACTTCGACTTTTGAACATTAGGGGTCATTTTTTCCTCGATTTCTGGACGTTAGGGGCTCTTTCGGCTAGATTTAGTTCCTTTACGACTAATAAGACCCTTTTTGCCTTGATTTTTGGACCTTTGGGGCTCTTTTTATCACCAGTTTTGGACATTAGGGGCTCTTTTGACTAGATTTAGTTCCTTTACGACTAAAAAGGCACTTTTTAGCTCGATTTTTGATCCTTTTTGGACACTAGAGGCCTCTTTTTACCTTGAGATTTTTGGACATTGAGTAGATTTTTATAACGTTTGTACCTTTCCTTCCTTGCCATGCCCTCTTATCTAGATTCATGTATACGAATTACATTTATCTCACAGCCAGGAAATATTTATTTATTTTTAAAACCAACGGACCAACTTTTATGCATTCCAATGTCATAAAAAGAAGTTTTACCTCTGCTATCGGAGTTTTAAAACTTGAAGAAAATTGAAATAAGGAAGTGCTATTGAACTATCAAAAGAAATTGGTTTAAAAGATATTGTTGGTAGGCAGATAAAGGAGGTGATTAAAATGGGAGTAGGTCATTGGGTAGAAAAAGCTTCCCCCCTCGTTTTTATCACTTTTATGCTTCCCGCAATTTCTTCCCCTTCGAATAACCACCCTATACCCTATTGATTCAATAAAAAACCTACTTCATACCTTTTTATGCGAATCGGATTTAATAATAAAAAAAAAAGAGGTAGAAAAAAATCAAATATAGGTTATTAGTTGTTGGATTCCACAGGTATGTTGTGGATATAGACGTGTCAGACAATGGCTTTGTCCCGTCACCCCTATGGAAGGTCGGAGACCGTCGCCGGACATAAAGCCCGCTTGTGCTCTTTTTGTCCTTTTTTTCGACGGCTAAACCTCAAACAGAGTGGAAAACAACGATAAAATACCAAAGCGTCGGCTTGGAAGCAACAGCCACCGCCTTTTCATCTTCTTTGTCGCCAAGAAAGGGTGTAATGCCCTTTCACTACCGGTTACGATGTAAAAAGTTAACAGGAAAAATCACGAGATAAATCGAGAAACAGGGTAGTCCTGTATAATTCATTTTGTGGAATCAGGGCTTAAGTTTTAGAAGGATTGAAAAGTTTTCCTTCTCATGAAGGACGATGGTTGGAGAAGTTTTAACTGGTTTTGTCTGCAGAAGTAAGAAAAAGGGTGCCCCGAGTGGCTAAAAGGGGGAAAGAGATGTATAGGTCGAAGGCTAAGCCCCCAAGACACTGATCTCGTCAAATTAATAAGTCTCCCCTTGCAATCCGCACAGTTCTGCCAAATCTACTTTAGGGAAGACATTTTGTCACCTTTAGAGTTTCCCACATGACAAAGAAGAAGTTATGACTAGCCAGAAGTTTTCTGAAGAGAAAGTTCGATTTGACCTTTTTGGCAATCAAATTTTTCCAATCAAGATAATTAGCCCTTTTTCTTTTTAGGACAAACCAATTAAACAGATCAAATGAAAAGGATTTTTTATTTCGGTGATTCGAAATTAGAGTCATCGACTTTCGATTGTAGTTGGTAAAATATGGTGGCCGATAAAATGAAAATAAAGAACGTTATATGAAAAGGAATTTTTTCGAAAGAGGGATCGGGTTAAGCCAATGAAATTCTGAACAAATCCGTTTACTAGAGAATCTTTCAAAGAAGGGAAGGGAAAGGCCTGAAGGTTGGTGAGTTCGAATTCAGTTTGATTAAAACGATTCGTTCGCCCACAACGGGAGATATGGCACTCAGCAATATCATCCCCACCCTCCCACCACGGCCTTCTCTATCCACAATCCAAATAAAGCTCATTCTCCTCATTCCTACAACCCTATCAGGTTTATACCCGTTCTCAATTTGATTATCAGTAGGCTCCAGCCTACCTGGGCTCTTTTTATTATCTCTTACTGCTTCAAATGTATAAATAAAAGAGAAGGGTAAAGTGGCCGGGGAATGAGAGGGGGGAAAAAAAAGGAAAAGAGACTGGGAATTGGATTTTGTTTTCGTCCGGGCTTATATCTGAACAATGTCGATGCTCATCCTTAATATTGTTCTTTTGTACGAGACGAGTCTTAATGAATACAATTCTTTTGTCCTCAATTGATACAAAAAAGAGTTTAAACATCTTTTTCTTTATGAAAAAATTTTCAACACTTTTTTGTCCCCTCTCGAACTTAAAAAAGGGGTCAATTCAGTCAAAAAAGAAGAAAAAATCCGCTAAAAAAAATCCTTAACCTTTTTCTTGTTTCTGCTCTAAAATCATTTATCTGAAGAGTAGAGTTGGCAAAATATTGTATAAAAATTGCTTTTTTTCGTTAAAAAAAAGCACAAAGGAAAAAGTGAGCGGTTTTTGCCTTTTGAATTGAAGTGATAAGGGGCTGGCAATTTGCGTGTCCTAGTTCGGCAATGTCACGAGAAGCCCTCAAATTGACCCGCTTCTAAAAAGGTCCATATCGTCGCCTTTTTAAACATTCCCCCCTGATATTTCTTATCATTAGAACACGTCGGGGTGCATACGAAGACGACAAAATGTTTCGAAATCGATACACGTTAGATAATAGTTGAACTGGAATTGGAAGCACGTGCTCCGAATGGTTCCTTGATCGTCTTTTAGTGTTTCCAGGAACGTTTCTATAATATTTCCTTATTCATGCAAAAGCCCTTGGGAGGAAGCCTCGCCTTCCCTTTATATGGAAACATGGATGTCTGTCGGATCTAAGGGTTGGGCGGTAAACGGGGGGAAAGAGCTGAAAGGCAAATCGAAAATCCTTGGAGAAAAGAAGAAAAGTAGAGGGTCAGGTGTTGACAAACATCTTCTGTAAAAATCAAAATGTAACCAAAACTTTAAGTCTAAAAGTAACCACTTTTTTTTAAAATAATAATAAATCAACGATGGAAAAGACATAAACAAGTTTGCTGAAACAACATTTAATGGAAAAGTTTATATGGAAAAATAATACTGGAGGTAATAAAAAAGGAGGAGATTGAGAAAGAAATTTGATATGAGTTTGGACAGTGTAGGACTAGTTTGTTCGGTGAAGAATAGTCATAACATAAGGACGTTCTTCATATCTGGGGCAAGGCGATATTGAATCTGAGAGGAAAGGGTCCCACCCTAAAGGGCGGATAGGCTTCTGGGGGTTTGGGTTAGGTCTGAAAAGAATTTATGTTCGAAACCGTTTTTTTCCCTCCACCCCAATTCGGGATCCCACGTGCGGTCCGAAGGCAGAAATTATGTCGGACCCGCTTGGTGGGTGGACGGAATGAATGATTTCCAGTTAGGAAGGTGCCTCAATGAAAAGTTATTCTCAAATACACGTCTCAGCCATGAAAAATGAATAAAAAGTTCAATTTTGAAGGCAAAAAAACATGAAATTTTTGCTAAATTTTTTCATTGTTTCTTAGCAATTTAATTAATGACTTATTTCTCCATTAATTTAAGATGTTTTGGGGTAGTGGGGAAGAAGAGTGGAATTAACTGTTTAGCTAAAAGAGGGAGAAGGCTCATTGTTCGCCGTTCGGTTAATTCTCAACGCGCTCCCGGGGTTAAGCCACTTTTTCCTCATCGACTCCCCTATCCGCAACCATTGTTTTATCCCCTCCCTCACCCCTCCTCCTCCTCCCAGGACTTCTTTCTCAACCTCCTTTTCTATCAATCACGTTAAAGCTTCCAACCTGGGACTTATTAATCAACCGGCTTTGTCTCAAAAGTAATCCATCGAAATACTCTAGAAGTTTCACCGCAATATCCCCTCCCCTTCTTTTTTTTTTTTTAGTTGGAAGAGTTTAATTGACTCCATTTTCTATTGATAAAGTTTCATAATGAATTGATGATAATAGAATATTATGTAACAAGGCTGTTAAATCACAATTTCACAAAAAAGGAA
Organism: Orius laevigatus; assembly: GCA_018703685.1. NCBI lineage: Eukaryota > Metazoa > Arthropoda > Insecta > Hemiptera > Anthocoridae > Orius > Orius laevigatus. Next base: position 69,731 of record JAGWEN010000174.1, read on the forward strand.
ATGGATAAAACGTCATATTGTTTAAATGAATTCAATTTTGTGCATTGAATGTCTTAACCTCAACCTTTACAACCTATAAGAACGTTTTCGTGAAATTTCTTGTTTTGTTGTTATTTCTGAACTTCTTGTCAAAACGGGTCTTTTTTTGTGAAAAAGGTTAAAATCGGTCTGAAAAGTGTCTTTACTTATCATAAGGGATAAAATCTGGCTGAAAAGGGTCTTATCTTGTCCAAAAGGGTCATAATCTGGCTAAAAAGTGTCTCTACTAGTCAAAAAGCGTAAAATCTGGCAGAAATGGGTCTTATCTTGTCAGAAAGGGTCATAATCTGGCTGAAAAGTGTCTTTTCTTGTCAAAAAGAGTCAAAATCAAATCTGGCAGAAATGGGTGTTTTTTGTTGTCAAAAAAGGTCATAATATGGCTGGAATAGGTCATATGTTGTCAAAAAGGGTCGTAATCTGGCTGAAATGGGTCTTATCTTGTTTAAAAAAGGTCATAATCTAGCTGTAATGAGTATTATCTTGTCAAAAAGGGTCATAATCGGACTGAAAAGTGTCTTTTCTTGTCAAAAAGAGTCAAAATCTGCCAGAAAAGGGTCTTTTCTTGTCACACAAAGGTTGAAAATCACGATAAAAAGGGTTATTTCTTGTCAAAACTGTCTGAAAAGTGTCTTTTCTAGTCACAAATGTAATATTATGGCTGTCAAGAGTCTTATCTTGTCAAAAATATTGAAAATAGGGCGGAAAAGTTTTGACAAAAATGGTTGAAATCTGGCAGAAAAGGTCCTCTTTAGTCGAAAAAGGGTTCAAATCTATCTGAAAAGTGTCTTTTCTTGTGAAAAAGGGTCATAATCTGACCGAAAAAGGCCTTTTCTTGTCCGGAGAGGTTCAAAACCAGGATAAAAAAGGGTAATTTCTTGTCAAAAAATGTCTGAAAAGTGTGACCTAAAAGGGTCAAAATCGGGCTTAAGAGTGTCTTTTTCGGTCAAAAAGAATCATATTTCTGAAAAGGTTTTTTTTTTGTCGAAAAATATTCAATGTCTGTCTGAAAAGGGTATTTCTTGTCGAAAAGGTAACGAAATCTGTTCAAAATGGCTCTCGTCTTGTCTAAACAAGGTTTATAATCTGGATTGAATTTCACTATGGACTATTATCGTCCTAGAAATGCGTAAAAAGGCGGATACGCATAAGGTCACTGCGTGTTGCGTATAAATCTTTGATAATGCGTAAAATCACGCAAAATGCGTACCATCTGGTCACTCTACTGTAGACACACTATACACGATGATACCCCTTATTGCCTATCCAGTAAGGAAAACCGTCAGCAAATTAGCCTCAATAAGACAAAAACAAAGTAAATTATTTCCTCTCATTAAAAGACTCGTTAAAAACAATACAGTTAAGAGCCATTTTGGCGATTGAAAAAGCATGCATAAAAAGAGGGGTCGATTCCGGAGCAATTAAAAGATTTAAAGCCTTTAAATTATTCTCATATTGCTTCCGGACCGGAACTCCAATTACTTTAGAAAAAGGTGTTTACACCCCCGGTGTTGGGTATCCACCCTTTTCCTTAACGCCCCTCCGCTAAGAGGTTTACCCTAATTAAAATTAAACGTCCACGAAATATCCTCCTTTCACAAACCTTTTTACCCGCAGTGGCGCGTGTAAGGACCAAAAAACCTCTTCTATTCAAAAATCAACTTCAAAGTTTCAACTTTTAAAAAACATGTTTGGGGCAAAAGGTGGTTAAATCACGTCAAATTTTTGTTTTTCTCGCTAAGTAGTTTTCTCCCCTTTTTAAACACACATAAGCGTTTCCTACACCACTTAGGAAGGGATCAGGGGGGCGAAACTTTGGTTGCGACAGCGAAGTTCGTTGGCATCTGACCAATATCGCTTAAGTCAAAACAAATAGAAAACGTTTTTTTGTTTTGTTTTTCCCTTGCCTAAAACTTAAAAGACCGCTGATTTGTTATGAAGGTCGTAAAATGTTTTTATTTCTTTAGTTTATTAAGTAACAGTTCGACTTAGTAGTGAAAAGAAAAAAAAGGTCTTGTTTTATCGAGGTTCCTTTGATTACTTCTAATCCCGGTCGTGTAGGACCTTAATAAACCAGAGGGCGTTACTCTTTAGAAAGAACCTTGAAAAGGAAAGATCGTAAACTCCGTTAAAATAAACCCTCCTAAAAATAAAATACGTTTACCATCCTGACAGGAAAAGAAGCATCGATTCCGCGATATAAACATCAAGGTAGCCCTTTCAAGTCACGAAAAGTATTCTCCCTGACGTTTCTTTTAACGTCAAATCTTTCCCCAAAAAGGAACTCCAATTAATGGAAAGTTAAAAATTCAGGATTCCGTGATAAATCGAGCAGAAACTGTGTAAAATTAAGAAACTTAGGCTCATAGAATAATTAATCATAATAAAATGTTAGATGAAGCGTAAAAACGATATTTTTTTTAAACATCGTAAAATACTCGGTATTTACCTTGATTGAAATTTTTAATCGGTTCTGAAAATGTATTAGCTAATCAATTTTATTAAAAGGATTTAATGAAAATTCTTTCTAGGGGGAAAAAAAGCGTTAGAACGCCGCAATCAATTTATTTATCGTTATCGAATTGAAGAAGTTTGTTTTAGAATGGAATCCAGCGCCTCCCCCTTCTGTCTTAGGACAAAGGATCGGCAATACAACTTGGAATCTGTCTGGGCTTGGAAAAGTTTTCTCCCCACACCACTTGGAGAGCTTTTCGATCTGATGTTTAATTGTTTTTCCCCTTAGGGGATTTACCTTAAAGCCTCTTCAATTAGCCCTTAAGAAGGGAACAACTTTCGACACTACCTGAAGAACAGCAAAAAAAATTCTCAATTCGTTAAAATTGGTGTGTAATGAAAAGGGAAGTATCCGTTCGTATATTCATATTTAAGAAGACTTCCTGTGGAGAGACCACTTCAAAATATGAAGTTTAGAAGTTAGGGCTGTCATTAGGTACTCATTAGGATCCATATAGGTGGAATCCACATCCATCTATTGGTGGCCTCCGGATCTACATATCTATAGGTTGCCTGCACATCCTAAAGGTCTATGCAAAACCTCCCACGATTTCTTTTTTAAATTACAAATTTGAAGTTCTGCAGAATTTTTTTTCTTACACGAGGTATTACCTACTTTATGTGCATACCAACAACTATTATAGGGAGCCGAAACGGACTCATAATCACCTCACGGGAACCGATACGGTATCATCCATGAAAAGAACCCATCTGCGAAAACTTCAAAAAGGATTGAAATCGCAAAAAATCATTTGCTTTGAACTTTACAAAAAAGTGTCCTTTCCAAAGGTGGCTTATCTTTTTGTAACATTTTTATGAGTATGTATGTGTGTGAGTAAACATTTTATTGGAAAAGTAAAACAAGTAAATAAAGTAAAGAAACTTGGAGGAAAACAATTTAAACTAAAGAGAACATCTGTCACGGTCCCTTTCATAAATCTCAGACTTTCCCGTCCATCCTTTAACGTTTTATAAGCAATTTTATATTTTCTTCCCAAAAAAAGCTTTTTTACTCACTTTTTTAACAGAAAAAATAATCAGCGAAAGGAGAGCGATCAGGAAAGTTCAAAAAAGTTGTTTCTGATTCGACAGCCGACTGACAACTACGTCTATCTAATTGGTTACAAGTCAAACTTCGAAAAACATTTTTTCTCCTTAAGTGGGGAAAAAAAAGTTTTTGTCCATTTTGTTTTTAAAAGTTTTCTTAGATGATGAAAATTGGTTTCAACGCTTGAGATCTTTTATGGCTTCCCTTTAGATATCACGAAGGCTTCCTATTTGTCTAAGGCTGATGTAGGCTAATACCCTTTACGTCATAACTAATTACCTTAGGGAAATTTAAATATCAAACTTTATAGACTGATCATCGTTTTATTTTCTGAATTCGAAAACCCCTTCGCGACGGAAATTATTCGAAGCCTATGAGTTTTATTAGGCCACAATTCCTACTCGATATTACTCAGGTTAGTGTCGGTTTACGCCCCTCGCACGGTGCTTATATTCACGCCTCGGGGGAAATGATAGTTCTTTCACATAAAACCCCCACTCGAGCAGCCACCACAATAACAACCCCTCCGTCCACATTTTCCCATCCAAGTTCGCCAACAACGATTCTGCTTTTAATGACGGTCTGCTTTTAATTTGCAACTTTTTAAAGCGTCTCCTTTAAACGCTCTTAATGAACTATGCGGTATCAAAATATTTAAGCTCCTCTTATCATTATCGCTTTCTTCAATTCACAATGGACAATGTGATCCTTAAAAAGTGATGAAGTGTCAAAACCTGATTTCTTATTGAATTTTTAAAGAATTTTAAAGTGAATTTTGAAAATAAAATGAGATAGGAAGGGAGAGAAGTAGGTTAAATGTAACATATCATAAAACGTTCCTTTTAGATATATGGAAGCATTAACTTTATTGGAATCTGTTTTACGATGCCGTTAAACCTATTCGAGCGTATTCCTTTAGGAAAAGAAAAAACATTCCCTTAAGAATATTTTCATGGGTCAGCAACTTATTTCGTTAACGTGGACCATTACTGCTTATCACCAGATGACAAGCATTAAAAGTTCATGTTTTTATCGATTTATTTTCGTGTAGGAAAATATTTTCGGTCATGAGAAAAAGTTTTTTTTAAAGCTTTTCGTATAAGAAGACCCATGTCAGTCAAGAAGAATGGGAATATTGATACTCCAAAAAAAAGGTTAGAAGGAGGTTTAAGCTTTAACGTTGACATTCTTCTTCCCCGACCGAGCATACTTCTCTCTTTTAGCCCCTTTTCTTCAACAGCCCCATCCTCTTATAGAATGGTTCGGTAATAACTCAGTGTCGAACACTTACAAGGATGCCATCTTATGAGAACTTAAGGATAAATGTCCCTGACCGTTTTCTTATATCGTTGACAAAAACGGATATATTGATATTCTTTCATCGGAATTTTTTGCTTGGTGAGGCTAATTTTTGTAACGTCTTGGAATCGTTTGGAAGGGCGACGGTTTGGCGTTGGGGCCGGGAATGACCCAGCTCTCTCCCTGCGGAGGCGGGGGATTTATGGGACCCCCAGGTATCACATAACTCTCCCTACCTAACGCCACCCCTTCACCTCTTAGCCACTGATTAAATTGGCGTTCCGCGCTCCCTCATAATCAACACCAGTACCAATAAAATATTTATGAAGTTTTTCTTTTTAATTGGACAACAGGGTCAAACAAAACAACTTCCAAATGATAGCAGCACAGGAGATACAGAAGGTTGGGGGGAGGAGGGTCCAGAATAGTAGGGGAGGTGTTGGGAGTGCTGTGGAAGGTAATGACAAGGTCGGATAGATTAAAGCTAGAGCTATAAGTGGCGATTTTGTCACAAAAGAGTGGAATATAGCTATAAAGGGCCACTCGTGTTCAAAAAACGATCAAAAATCAAGCTAAAAAGGGCCTTTCTTTGTCGTAAACGACAAAAAGTAGCTGGAAGAGTCCCTGATGTCGAAAAATCGAGGTTAAAGTGGTCCCTAGTGTCCAAAAAGGATCAAAAATCAAGCTAAAAGGGGCCCTGTTCATAGGAAAGGAACAAAATCTGGTTCATCATCAAGGATCATAAATCAAGCTAAAAAGGGCCTATTAAAAGGTTAAAAGGGCACTTTTTGTCCCAAAAAGGTCAAAACCCTATCTAAAAGGATCAAAAATCAACCTAAAGGGGCTCCTAGTGTATATAAAAGATCTAAAACCTACCTAAAAAGGGCCCCTAGTGTCTAAAAAGAATTTAAAAAATCAAGCTAAAAAGGGCCCTTTTGGTAGTAAAGGAACAAAATCGAGTTAAAAGGGCCCCCCTGTGTCCAAAAGGGTCAAAACCCTATCTAAAACGGGCCCGTAGTGTCCAAAAAGGATTATAAATCAAGCTAGAAAGGACAGTTTTCGTCACAACGAAACACAATCTAGTTAAAAGAGCCCCTTGTGTCCAAAATTGATCAAAATTCAGGCTAAAAGGGCTCCTAATGTATAAAAAAGATCAAAAAGCTACCTAAAAGGGCCCCTAGTGTCCAAAAAGGATAAAAAAAATCAAGCTAAAAAGGGCCTTTTTGGTAGTAAAGGTACAAAATCTGGTTAAAAGGGCCTCTTGTGTCCAAAAAGGATCAAAAACCTACCTAAAAAGGTACCATAGTGTCCAAAAAGGACAAAAATCAAAATAATAAGGGTCCCTAATGTCCCAAAAGGATTAAAAATCAAGCTAAAAAGGGCCCCATCCTGTCCAAAAAAGGATCAAAAATCAAGCTAAAAGGGGCCCTGTTCATAGGAAAAGAACAAAATCTGGTTAAAAGGGCAACTAGTGCCCAAAAAATGTCAAAAATCAAGCCAAAAAAGATTTAGATAAGGAAACAAAATCTATTTAAGATACTTGGTGTCCAAAAGGATCATAAATCAAGCTAAAAAGGGCCTATTAAAATGGTTAAAAGGGCACTTTTGTCCCAAAAAGGTCAAAACCCTATCTAAAAGGATCAAAAATCAACCTAAAGGGGCTCCTAGTGTATATAAAAGATTAATAACCTACCTAAAAAGGGCCCCTAGTGTCTAAAAAGAATTTAAAAAAATCAAGCTAAAAAGGGCCCTTTTGGTAGTAAAGGAACAAAATCGAGTTAAAAGGGCCCCCCTGTGTCCAAAAGGGTCAAAACCCTATCTAAAACGGGCCCGTAGTGTCCAAAAAGGATTATAAATCAAGCTAGAAAGAACAGTTTTCGTCACAACGAAACACAATCTAGTTAAAAGAGCCCCTTGTGTCCAAAATTGATCAAAATTCAGGCTAAAAGGGCTCCTAATGTATAAAAAAGATCAAAAAGCTACCTAAAAGGGCCCCTAGTGTCCAAAAAGGATAAAAAAAATCAAGCTAAAAAGGGCCTTTTTGGTAGTAAAGGTACAAAATCTGGTTAAAAGGGCCTCTTGTGTCCAAAAAGGATCAAAAACCTACCTAAAAAGGTACCATACTGTCCAAAAAGGACAAAAAATCAAAATAATAAGGGTCCCTAATGTCCCAAAAGGATTAAAAATCAAGCTAAAAAGGGCCCCATCCTGTCCAAAAAAGGATCAAAATCGGAATTTCTCGATCTCCCGGTGCTCCTATCCGGCCCGAGTGAAATTCTAGGGGGAGGTTGGGGTTTTCCATGAGGGGAGGGGAGGTTTTGGGGTCCCTTTTCCATACAAGACCATTCCTTTCTCCATCTTCTAGTGGACGTTTCAAGAAATTTAATTTTGGACCTCTCAGAGGATAAATTTTTACAGAGTAAGGATCATCTTTAATCTTTTACAAACCAATCTAGTGATTGATCTTTCCAAATAAGAAGTGGAAACGATCCACTATAAACATAAAACGTCCACCGTACACTTTAATCTTCTCGAGAGTAGTCCGAGAAGATTATGATTGCGATGATCGGAAAGCGTTCAATTAATATTATCAGAAGAAAAGAAAATGTCGGCTCTTGGTCGATAGCGAAATGCGGAAACGGTGTGTCAATAATGACGCACAAGGATGAAGACGTCCTGAAGTATTCAGTCCTCGAAAAGCATTTATGAATTTTTTATATTTAATCCTGATCCCCCCGTTGGTTCCTTTAGGTTCACTCCTATACGGGAGCCTTCCCCCAGAGGCCGTTTCCCAGATTCAATCTTGCTTGGGCTTTAGGCACCGGTCATACTTTATGGATACGCCTCCTTGTTATCATATTGTTCACAATCATAATTTTAAATTAAAAATGAATATTCCCTTTAATTAATGTAATTCTTATCAAATCATTTAAAGTCTAGAAAGGAAGGTTTAACTGTAATTAGTGGTTGGACCATTCGAGAAACCACGTACAAAAGAGGGCTTAAACAAAAGGGAGAATCTACCCTATCAGCCAATATTGAATTAGTCCTACGTCTCCCACAATCAGGACTGAAATCACTTTATTCCCGTTCACACTCTATTAACTGAATCAAAATACGTTTTTTAACACAAATCTTACATTAGCTAGTTTATCTTTAATTAAAAATTTCGTTAAAAAGTAAGATTGTGGAATTCAGGCTTTTGCCAACAAATGGAGAACATATAAAGATGGTCCGGGAGATATCGTGGAAAAGCGTAGTCTCTGGATCACCTGCCCCTTTGGATGGTTTCCAACATCCTCTTAACAGACTTCTCTATCTAATTGAGGGTCTAGATTTACCAACAGGTTCGACTAAAATTTAAAAACTCCCCTCTTAAAAGAGGGCCCCTTTACTTTTGATTGGGTTCATCTGCATTCAGTGAGGGTCCAGGGTAAGTTCCGGCCTCTCTTACGAGTTGAAATCGACAGCGGAGAGTGTTTTCTTCCGGACTCGCCTTCCTCCGAAGGGTCAATCCCTGATTGCTCGGAGATCAAGACCCCTTGAATTATTCATATACCCGCCACTTCCCTCCCCGGGCCAAACGTCCAACAGTTTAACTTTGAAGAAACTTTCAAGGCTTCCTTGACCGTTTAAACTAATCTAAACTTCATATTATATTGTGTTCCACCCTCCCAATTCGATTATTTACCCTTTAATCAACGTACGCCATTTACAACAATATTATCTAAAATTTAATTAATTAAAAAAAAACATTTTTGCAATTTTTTTCTTTTAAATTTAATATTTTTTAGGGGATTCAAGATGTGAATAACCAGCTTTAAAATATAAGAGGAAAATTTTTTTTTCTAAGTTAAAACCGCTTTTAAAAACAAAGTTAGGGGGTAAAAGGATTAAAAAATACAGAAAAAATTAATCAAAAAATTTTATTATTATCTCAGATAAATAAATTAACACCTACAAAGAGGTCATAATTTTTATAAACATTAATATAACTATAAATATTAAAATATTTCAACAAGCACTTGAGTGAAATGGCGGTTTAAAAACGTTTTTCTCACTTTTTTTGAAAAATCAATAGCTTCCTTCTTCAAACAACTAATTAATGTTTGCGTTGACATTAACTATGGTTGAACGTCAATCAAGTGAACAATCGAGAATAAATAAAAGAATGATTGCGGACGAAAAAAGGGGGAGAAAGAAAGGTTTTGAAACAATGTAAACAAGGATGGGAGTGCCCAAAGTAAACAACAAGCTCATAAACAAGGTTTAGATGCAAACATTACCCTTTTTTTCGCCCTACCTATATCTTCCATGCTTCCTTTCCTGCTATGACATTTCCTCGTAAATACCTTTTTTTTAGTGGATTTTTTAAAATAATTATTATACCACTCAAAAGTTTTATAGAGGTAAAAAAAAATTGTTCCTATTGGAAATTTAAAAATTAGAGAAAAATGTTCCATCAACGATGTTTTTCCCCCTTTATGATAGTTAAAAATTGTACGATACGAGTAGAATCGTTAACGTTGGAAATGGCGCTATCTAAACAAACCATTCAACCAAATCCACTGACCGATCGGAACTAAAGAGGATGGAAATAAAATATTCCCAACGATGGTAAATACTATAAAAATCTTCATTTAAGCGTAAAAAAAAGCTTCGATATCGAGAGGTCGTGGAATAAAATGTTTTCATGAATGAACGATTGGTTGATTTATGCGAATAAATAAGGGGCAGTGAACTACTAAACCTGTAAGACCTGAGGGTAATGCGGTACCTTCAAATATAAAGCTCCAACTGACCCTTAGAAAGTTGTTGTATTACGCTAGAACTTCCGATTTTGAGAAGGGGTCAAGGAGACCCCATAGGGTCAATCTGACCTTTGATCTTTGTGGGACATTCCGTCCGTCCAGAGTTAGGCAAAATTTTATTTAGAATTACGAATACGAATCTATTCATACTTCACTTTTTTAGAGATACGGTTACAAATAAATCCGTATTAGTACAAAATGATAGTGCTGATGAATACGAATTTGTTTTTATTTACTAATTTTTCTGCAAATTTACAAAAAATTCGCTAAAAAATTTGTAATTATTATCCGCTAAAAGCGAATGCATATCACAAACAAATATCGTGTGAATTAAAAAAAATGGTGATAAAAAAGTGTTAATTTAAAATCATTAGCAATTTTAACAAATTTTTAACAAATTCACAGGTTTTATTCACAGGTTACGTAAGGTGTTGTAATCGATGTTTGCTGGTGAAAGTGCCATACTCGCTTGTTACGGGTCTGATATTCACCAAATTTTCACCATAAACACGGTAGGGTCGTCGGAAGGTTGCGTCGTTCTTATTCCATTCCTACCAAACCTAACTTTCTTTCTACTTTTTCTTCAAGTTGACTCCCTTGTCAGGCGTGGAGGCTTTAAATTATCCCTTTTGTTTTCTTTGCATTTAGATTGAAAAGGCACCTACCCCAGTTTCCTGGTTCGAGTCAACCGTTCAAGATTTGTATGGTGAGCTGGTAGGGAAGAAAACGGATATCCCACCCTGGTACCCGACCCTTTCACTCACCCCCTTCAAGAATCCGCCCTAGATTTATTCACATTGCAAGAATTCCTTTAAAATTGGGACGCATACCCTGTCTACACGTTTTCTTCCCTATATAGAAAAAGTTCTCCTTAAAAAAATACACAATTTTAGGATAAATTAAATAAAGTAATTAACTTTAGAATATTTTACTTCATTGTGTTATTTGATACATTACGACAAACATCAAAGCTAACCCTCTGGGTATCCAATCTAACATCAAAAGCTACCAAAAGAAAGGTTTATATGTGAGGACTTGATGAACCCTCTCATCCTTTATTTATTATTATAAAAAACGACTTTGTTAACTAATTATAAGACCAAAAATTGTTCCATAAAAAGAAAGAAAACCTGATAAGTTTGTTCACGTTTTTTAGGAAAATTGAAACGCAAATATTCGAATTGGTGAGGAAGGATCTAAACATGAAAGAATAGGAAAAGGGTGGGGTTTCCTCTTCCCTTTCCCGCAGTTCTCATTTTTCCAGAGAATTTTGTCAGTCCACTTTTTTCACAATTTCACAAATATTCCCAATATTTTCTTTACTTTTTCAACAGGAATTTTTTGTATGTATCTGGTTTAATATTGTTTTATAGATCCAATACAAATATAAAAAAGTTTTTGTTTTTTGACCAAAAAAAAAGGTGAATATTCAAACAGTGCTTATTTTCTAAACCTCCAGAGCCGGGCTTGAATCTAGATAAGGTTCGCTTAGAACACCCCCCATGGGAAGAGGGTTGGAAGTAACAATCTGAAAAATTGTCGGAAGGCGACCCTCTTCCAACCTCAAGTACTTAGGAAAGAGAAGGGCCACGACCCTCCCCCACCCCCCCCTCCCTTCTCGCAGTTTTTCCCAAAACCCCCAAGAGGCTAAAGGGAAAGAGTCGCCCACGGGAATCAAAATACTTTCCAAGGAGAACAAGAACGCCTGGACAAGGGCGATAAGCTATTGATCTTCAACACTTCAACAAAAATCGGTTTTTATAAACGCTTGATCAGTTTATTAGCCAGAAAAAGGTTCCTAAACATTCTCGTAAAAGGAAGTTATTAGATCAATAGGTCTTTGAAAGCCACGTGGACATGGCCAAAAATAATAAAGCCCCGGAAAAGACGTGTAACAACTTTTAACTCGTATTTACTGTCGCTAACTGCACTCATTCTTTCCCTCTTGAGAAATGATACGAACTCTTCTTTTTTTCCACTTTAGGTTGAAAGAAAGGAAAAGGAAGGGGGTTATGTGTTTTGACGGTACTGCTGGATCTTTACTATATAAAGTTTTCTCCGACAAAACTTTTATCTCTCCCCTGGCAAAGGTCTTCCTAATAGGATTATATAGACAGGTCGAATAGTTCTTGACTCTTCTTAATCCCAAGAACTCTTCCACAATTTTCCAATGTCGAGAAACTATCTGATGATACCTTATTGCACGTTCGGAAACTCACATTTTAGTTCTTTTCTAAATTCCTTTTTATTTGATCAACAAACTTTTTTTCGTGTTCGACATTTTCAACAATTTCTTTTTTTTTTTATTTTCCCTTTCACTTGGAAAAGGTTTTTGTATGGAACCTGAAAAGGGATAATGTTTGGAAGAAACGTGCGTGAGACGATAAGGAAGGGTCGTGAGACGGTTTTTCTACCTTTTAAAGGGTTCGGTGCGGTTCTAGCATCCTTGTTAGAGCCCTCGGCCTTTCCCCTTATTAGAAGTGATGTTCTCAGGCATACATCTGGTTTAAGGATGCCTCAGGAGGGCCACCATTTACAAACGACTCTAAGAAAAGTAAAGACGCCTCTTTAACCAAGGGAATAAAAAGAAATTCTACTTTTTTAGGCCTTCTAATGGTGAGAAATCCTTTAGCCTAAAAAAATATTTTACACAAAAATTTTTTTTTCTTGAAAAGTTTATCCTTCGGATGGATAACCAAGTTCTCGAACCGACTACCAAATCATCTCAAACCCCCTTCTCAGTCTGCCACTCCCTACTCAGCCGAAGCACCTTAATTATACCAACTTTATAATTGGCTTCGATTCTCGGCGCAAATCAGCTTTGCAACTTCTTAATGAGCATCTCCGTGTCCTCCCGGTCTAAAAGAAAAACAAACACCATTTTTCCACGTCTTAAAAAAAATTTCTTCAAAAAATTCCAAGTTTGCGAATTCAGACTGTAAATAACATAGATAAATAGGGAGAATCTTTTGTAACTTTAACTTTATAAAGTCGATTTTTTAAAAACGCCTCCGGCGACAAATTACCTTATTAAGATATAAGGAAACGTGACAGGATATTAATAAACGAGATAAAAGGAAGAGGAAGACTATGAAGTAGGCACTTTTCTGGATTGCCTTAAACTTGGCTGATTTCCAGCTTCATCTCGTAGGCTACTCCACTTCTAACCGAGTCGAAGCACATAAACACCCTTCTAATAGTCCCTGTCCGTCTGTTCCTTTTTAAACATAAATAAAGACAATTACCACTTAGGCACGTACGAAACTCAACCTAAGCGAAATTAGATTATAAATGGTACTCCTTGGTCAAAAAGTTTTTATGTGGATTACAAGGTTCCTTTTTCTTCTTTTATTCATATTGCATGGTAATTTGGGCCTGACTTTGACTTTCTAGGACTTACCGTTTTCTCATGACATAAAAATAATGATCGTAATAAATTGGGAAAATAAATCAGGAAAAGTTAAATAAGATTCAAAAATTGGCTCCCCATCGGATTGTCTTCCCGAAATGTTATCCATTCATTATCAGTTCTCGGTGGTGTAATGGATAGCACGTTGGAGTGCCAATTAGAAGACGCGGGTTCGATTCCCGTCCGGGAGCCAATTTTTGAATCTTATTTAACTTTTCTCATTCTTTCTAAAAATAATGAGGTAAAATAAGAAACGTCTCAAAAATTCGTTTTACAAAAAATGGTCAACTTTGACCTTCGATAGCTCCTGAACCGCTGAACCGATATTGACTTTTGAAAGCCCATAAGAAGAAAAATTTGACAAGCTTTTCTTTTGTTCTTTGTCGTTAAGTCGCTAGAACCTATAATTTTAGAGCTAGAAGTCAAAAACATAAACAATTACCGATTTGGGATGGTTTTCGAAATGGCGGACAGAGCAAAAGGGGAGATATGACGCAAACTTGGACAAACTTTTTTTACCGATAAAACGTTCTATGGTTCATTATATAGGCTGTGGAAGAAAAAATTATTTACTGTCAATAAATAGAGGATTTGAAAGGAATGAAATATTTTCACTTAGAATGGCTGAAAAGAGGAAAAAAGATTTGTGCTTTTTAATTTCAAATGCGAATGGCAAGAGGATTGCTTTATAACTTTTTATGCATTTCTAACATGTTGAGGCGAAAAATCTTTTCCCTTGCCCTAGAAAACTTAGCAGTTTTATTTCCTCAAAAAAAGAAATTTAAAAACTTTTAAGTATCTTTGGAACGTGATTTAAAATGTTGAAATCGAAAAAAAAAGAAAAAAATTTTTTTTTCTAACTTTTATTTTTTTCCCTCTCTTACCCTCTGGGAGACGTAAAATAGTGAAAAGGTCTGGTCGGAAGATAAAAGGAGTTTCGGGTGAGGGGACCATTGTTTTTGCCGCAGCTGACACCTCAAGAGTCGATACCTGGGCAGAAACCATTATCGGTTTCCACCCTTTTTCCGCCCTTCCACATTCCCCATCTTCGTGTGTGAAAGTCAAGCCGGGGTCCCCTCCACTCGGTTTTTCGCATGAATAAGGAAATACATTATATATAGAAACTCTACTGGAAAACAGAGATAGAGGAAAAGGATGTAAAAGGGGCTTTAGTTCAGGGAGTAGGGTTAACGTGAAGAAGCACCGATCCTCCTATTCAAACCACGTAGTTCCAATTCCAGGAGAACCCATTACACCGACCCATCGGGACAAATAGACTCACATTTTAAAATATGTACGGGTCAACCCTAAAACATTTTTTCCTAAAATCGACCGATAATTTGAAACTGCCCAAGGCGATCATTATTCGAGTTATGATCGAGGTCGGATAAAGTTTACTGACTTGGATGTTAACTATAATTGATAGAGACTGATTAATGGATTAAATCATTACAGACAATAACATTTGGCATGGACAATTAATATGTTTCTTGTCATTTCAAATTGGTTATTGATCCAACAATTTCCATTTAGGCCCTTCATTATTCTATCATAATGTTCTGCATTTTTTGGGTGTATACCTTTCGTCTTAAAAACAATTGGTCCTACAAGCAACTCGTCATAATCTCGTCCTAACTACAACTGAACATAATCTTTAACTTTTTATGTCGCATTAGGACGAGTGGTATTTAAAAAAAACTTGGTTATTTAATTAAAAAAGTGTGTTAAGTGTGTAAATGTTTCGACTTAATGCGACTCGTCCTAACTACAACTCGTCCTAAAATAATGGAAAATATTAAATCAACTCTTTTCTTTTCCGCCATTTTAGTACAAGATGTTTTATGACCAGTTTTTATTAGGAAGAATCGTTTTACAATTTTAGAATGGAAAAAATAAAGCTTCCGAGTTATAGGTTCGGATGTTTTTAGGACGAGTTGTTAACAACATCTTCTCTTTTCCACCATTTTATGACGAGAGACCACCATATGTCGAGTTGCTTTTAGGACCAGTTGTTTTTAGGACGAAAAGACGTACCCCACTTTTTCGACATTCTTTGTAAACACATATTTCTTAACGTTTTAAAAGTTAACGAAATTGAGTAATTGTAAATGGAGACAAAGTCTGAAACTCAAAAAGGAGGGGAGTGAAAACATCAGCTGAATACTAAAACCACAGTCGTTAAGTCGGTGTCTTGTAAACTATGTTAGGAGAATACAGTTATAAAGAATTAGCGGTTGAAGAGATCTGGAGAAGGGGAGGTTCAGTTGCTTTGGTGGCGGAGGGGGGAGGGGGTTGCCGAGCCGAGCATAATGGACCCCTTCCTACCATCCATTCTTAAGTATTATAAGTTTGGACGAGTTTAAAACAAACTTAGCCACTAAACGAATCATCTCCGGCGTATTTTTGCCTTAAGGCTTCCTATCGCTTGGGCGAACAACACTTTTCTTTCAGCGTAAACCTTACCCCCCACCACTTTTCCATCAGACTTCACCATTGGCCCCAATCCACAAATTTATATTATATTCTTTTCAACAAACTCTAAGAGAAAATTCAAATATTAAAATAAAATACTTCACTTTATTGAAGAAAAATCCAACGAAGGGGGTAACATAGGTGAAGCATTCTTGATCCAGCCAAGAGATCAAGTCGCAGTCAATGGAATGACTCTCCATTCCAAGTTATAACAAGCAACCTTTTATAAATAAATAAACAGAGTTCAGATTTCA
>JAGWEN010000174.1:85590-186225 GCA_018703685.1 Orius laevigatus
CCAGGGGCGGACTGGCCCGGAGGGGGCGGGTGGACAGAACCCACCCGCGCCCCCCGAGAATACACAGAGGCGGCGCCCCCGGGTTATTTTTATTTTATTTATTTATTTATTTTTGGCAAATATTCCCAAAAATTCGTTAAAAACCTCAAAATCAACATTAGGAAAGCCTAATTTTCGTAAAACTCGAAATCAACATTTATGAAGCCTTATTTTCGTCTAAAAATCTCAAAATCAACATTAGGAAAGCCTAATTTTCGTTATAAAAAAATAATAAAACCTCGAAATCAACATTTTCAAAGCCCAAATTTCGTCAAAAACCTCAATCAACCTTTAATAAGCCTAATTTTCGTCAAAAAAACCTCATAATCAACATATAAAGCCAAATCTTCGTGAAAAACCTCATAACCAACATTTGTAAAGCCCAATTTTGGTCAAAAAAACCTCGAAATCAACATTTTTAGAGCCCAAATTTTCGTCAAAAACATCAATCAACCTTAAATAAGCCTAATTTTCGTCAAAAACCTCATAATCAACATTTATAAAGCCAAATCTTCGTGAAAAACCTCATAACCAACATTTGTGAAGCCCAATTTTGGTCAAAAAACCTCGAAATCAACATTTATGAAGCCTAATTTTCGTCAAAAACCTTTAAATCAACATTTTTAAAGGCTAATTTTCGTCCAAAAACCTCAAAACCAACATTTGTAAAGCCCAAATTTTCGTCAAAAACCTCAATCAACATTTAAAAAAGCCCAAATTTTCGTCAAAAACCTCAAAATCAACATTTATGAAGCCTAATTTTCGTCCTAAAACTTCAAAATCAACATTTAAAAAGCCAAATTTTGGTCAAAAAACCTCAAATCAACATTTCATAAGCCTAATTTTGGTCAAAAAACCTCAATCAACCTTTAATAAGCCTAATTTTTCGTCAAAAAAAACCTCATAATCAACATATAAAGCCAAATCTTCGTGAAAAACCTCATAACCAACATTTGTAAAGCCCAATTTTGGTCAAAAAACCTCGAAATCAACATTTATGAAGCCTAATTTTCGTCAAAAACCTCAAAATCAACATTTATGAAGCCTAATTTTCGTCCTAAAACTTCAAAATCAACATTTAAAAAGCCAAATTTTCGTCAAAAACCTCAAAATCAACATTTTTAGAGCCTAATTTTCGTCAAAAAACCCCACAAAATCAACATTTATGATGCCTAATTTTCGTCAAAAACCTCAAAATCAACAGTGTTATAAATGCCTAATTTTCAGAATTGAAAAAGTTATTTCCTAAGTTTTCCAGAAAATAGCAATTTTCGGCGCCCCCTTAACTGAAAACCCACCCACACCCAAAGGTCCCAGTCCGCCCTGTTGATTCCTACAAATAAAAGAAACTTAAGGGGTGCAACTTTAGCATACTTAGGTTTTTTCTTTTTCGTTGGAGCGGTCACCACTGAATCGTCACCGGGTCGCTTTTCGCTCGGTATGTCCTTATCGAGGTACTTCTTGCTCGGGAGGGCCTCTTCCGACAAATCGCCATCTTCGTAGAAATCCTCGCTTTCGAAATGTTCCGAACAGACGAAACTCGTACACGGATCTTTCCCTTTGCACCATCTCATCCACTTTTGCCGCAATTTCAGTTCCTTCGGAAAAGGGTGGAACGTCACCTTCGGAACAGACGTGTCATTTGAGCAGAGATGGACGCAGCATCGTCGCTTTTCTAAAGCCTTTCCGTACCTTTTTAAAACAATAAAAGGCTGATACTCCGGACTTTTATATACATCCAAGTTTCCATCGTTCATTGTCCTAAAAACAAGCAAGAATTTGTATTCCTCATGAGATACCAAGGGACGCCACTGTCAGCAAAGAAGAAAAACGCCGGGAAGAGGTAACACTAAATAAGGTTTTGTTTATAACCTTCACGCTTTATAACCGCGACAACCGATAACGTGTGATGATAAGAATGCTCCAGGATCTGCTGTAAACCAAGGATACTAAAGACCTACTAAACTTTTTAGTATCCTTGGCTGTAAACGAAGAGGTAATTTGTTTATAACCTTCACCGTTTATAACCTTACGTGACACCGTGACGTATATGCTGTTAACGTTATCGCTACAGGTGAGGATCCATTGAACTGACATGGAAGCTGATTGGAGTTCTGAAGACTGCGAAGAAGGTTCGTTGAAAATCAAAGAAGAAATCCTAGATCCTGGCAACCATTTTTTGGCCGGCACTTCAAATTTGGCTCAAAACAAGATGAGTCCTTGTGAAGGACTGAACAGCTCAGACTGCGCCGATGATCTTGCTGGCGAGAAGAGCTGCGACAGCAGATCGACCGACTTGGATGCTCGAGATTGTCTCCAGGTTGAGATGCTCGATGAAACTTACCAATGCGGTCTTTGCTGGAGGAAGTTCGCTTATCCAGGCAAACTTAAATTACATTTACGGACTCTTCACGCAGGTTGCAAAATATGCGGGAAGATGTTCACAACTTCGAGCAACAAGAAAAGGCATATGAAGACGCATACGGGTGAAAAGTCGTACAGATGCGACATCTGCGGGAAAACGTTTACGCAGGATACGGGTCGCCAGAAGCACATGACGGTCCATACAGGAGAGAAGCCGTTCGCATGCGCAATTTGCCACAAGACGTTCGCAAGAGCCGAATCTTTAAGGAGACACACGCTAGCTCATGCGCAGGAGAAGCCGTACGTGTGCGAAATTTGCCAGAAGACGTTCGCGCAATCGGAGATGCTGAGCAGACACAGAAAGACGCATAAGACAAAGGAGCCTTCCCGATGTGAAATCTGCTTCAAGCAATTCTCAGAAAAGCAATGCTTGAGCCGACATATGATTCTGCACAGCGGCAAGATGCCGTTTGAATGCGCGTTATGCAATAAGAAGTTCAGCCGTCGCGACAATTATAATGTCCATATGAGAAAACATCATTGAACACGAAGAAGTGATGCTGTGATATCCCATTTATGTATATTTTGTACGTTTTATTTTTTTAGGTACCTATTTTGTTTGTTGTTTAATTATTTTTATTAAAATATATACTTACGTTGCTTCTCGATGGTTGATTTTAAATGGAAATTGAATTTTCTACAACGTTTACTTAGTACGCTTTTTTGATAGGATATCCCCCTTCCTTTTCTAAAATCTGACTTTTTTCATAGGAAAAGCTCGACAATTCCGCTTTTTTTTCGCCTCATAGCTCAGAAACTTTTGGTCCTACAAAAAATCGTACTAAATCAAAATTATAGAAAATTTAATTATCTTTAATTTTGTACCTAATACTTTTTCGCCTACGACCTACGGTTTTCGAGATATTGGCAAAAAACCGAAAATGTTCGCCTTGAACCGTTCCTTGGAAGGTGTGGGGGTTAATTCAGAAAAATTAAAAATCCCGCTTTTTTTGTCGCCTCATAGCTCAGAAACTTTTGCTCCTACAAAAAATCTTACTAAATCAAAATTATAGCAAATTTAATTATCTTTAATTTTGTACTTAATATTTTTTCGTCTACGACCTACGGTTTTCGAGATATTGACGAAAAACCTAAAACATCGCTAACATTCTTTTTTACCCCCAGGCTTAGATTTACTGGACTATTCAGTGCGGAATCTTTCATAACTAAAAGAAAGGTCCATTACAAATTTTTTATTTTATTGTTAAAACCATTCAATCGAATTTATTTTCTGATTCCGGTCTTCCGTACTACTTTTGCCAATGTGAAGTAAGGCCTCTTTTGATCAGTGTTCATCTGCCGCCATAATCTTCCGGATTCCGCGGCGACCTTGAAAAAAAAATACGCCATTATAACCTATACGGATTATAACCTTAACATTAAGCTCACTGTGCAAATGCTGCACGTCGGATGCCTCAAAAGCATGAACGTATTTAAATTGAAAAACGGGACTTTGGTCATTTTTACTTGACTACAGTCAACCTCAAAATGATTCGACAATTTCCTTATAATGACCCGGAGGTTTTCGACGGTCTCGTCTGTCGAGAAGTCCGTCAACGGTCTGGGCGGAGCGTAAACTTTAGGAATTACTTTAGGTTCGCCTAAAAAGAGGAAGAAGAAAAAAAAGAAAGTTATCTCCTTACCCATTATGCCCTAAAACACTTGGCCAAAGAGGTCCAAGGGTCATTATGACCCCCCTCCCACCACACTCAAAGGAGGCCCCTCCGCAAATTTGAACTTAACAAATTAAATGTCTTACCTGATCCCGACATTTTATATTGAGCAAAAATTATTCGAACTTACAAAAAATTGAAACGAAAAGAAAAATTCGAAAATGATAACATATGAAAAAAAAAATTAATGAGATTAACAATTTTTTATGGTGCCCCTCCGAGATTTTAAAAATCGGTGCCACTCTGCGGTCTACCGGCTGGTTTCTTCTCTAGTATGCGGTCTACCTGATTTTCACCTTTTTAAGTCTTGGGACTTTTTAAGTCTTTCTTTTTAAGTCTGTTGAATTAAGTCTGAATTTAAGTTTGAATTTCCCGCCATAAGAATCGATTCTCATTTCTCACGTTAAGAGCAGCTGGTCCAAGAAAACGTGTGTGAAGGTAAATTCTGTACCTTTTACTTTTTAGCCATTTTAGCTTTTTAGCTACTTTATGGACGTTTCATAATATATGAAGTGATGTACCAATTTGGTTATTCAGTTGCTAGGTGATCAGATTCTTTGTCTTCATGCCAAAATGGAAGAAGAAATCTTAAGGATGGATGAGCTTTAAGACTCATGAGTGCATTACGATGGTCGATGCTGAAGAACTGCCGATGGAAGAAATACACGCATGGGAACACCTTGAACTCAACATCGAATCCAAAATGCCTCGAAATGAGGAAGAGAAGTCGAAAATCTTCGAATGTCATCTTTGCGAAAAGACTTTCGCTTATATGAGCAGACTTAAACGCCATCTACGTACTAGGCACGAAGGTTGTAATATCTGCGGCAAGAAGTTTTCCACTTCAAGCAATAAGAAAAGGCACATGAAGACCCATACGGGGGAGAAATCGTACGCGTGCGACCTTTGCGGGAAGACGTTCACCCAAGACACCGGAAGGAAGAAGCACATGATGCTCCATACAGGAGAGAAGCCTTACGAATGCCAGCTCTGCAACAAGAGGTTCAACCGTCCCGATAATTTGAAGGGACACATGAAGGTCCATCGTTCATCATAGCAGCCGAACCAGATGAGCAACATGAAGCTCCTGAACATGAAGCTCTTGTAACTAGTTTTGCCAAACTTCTCCAGCAGTTGAATTTTTAGGTAGATTTCTTTCATAAAATCATCCTTGCAATGGGGGCAGTAGTCTCAGATTCAATCCAATCTCTTTCACACTTAATAATGATGTTATGGGGTTGGCTAAGAAAGATTGAAAGTTGATTCGGATCAGCTGGGTGCTATTGATTTGAATCTAGTTGAAAACGAAATTGTTTGAATTTTTACTTCTTCAAATTTTAACAACCTGAAAGAAATCTATCGCCTTAGTCCTGCTGCCGCGGAATTAATTTTTTTTTGTATTGTAATCAAAATTCTGTCAATAAAGAATTCGTTAAGGATTGAAACGATTATTTTAGTAATTTAAAACAAAAAAAATTATCTATTTACCTACATTTCTGATCTGGCCTGATCTGATCCGACCATACCTGGCTTAGAGATTCGACCTTACTGATATATCCGATTTAGCTCTGATAGCCCAGGCATCTTAGGATATTTAGCGGGAAAATTAGGTACAGTCGTAATCTCCATCTTGTTTTATGTTTTTTGGGTCGCTGATTACGAATCTGAAGTTTGCCAACAAAAATTTTGCCCGGAAGCTTGTCAAAATTGCAAAAAAAAGTCAAAATTTTGGCACTTTTTGAGGTTTTTTGATTATATCTCAAAAACTATAGGTTTTGGCGATTTGGCCGTTCAGTAAAAAAAGAAAGCCTATAAAATTACCTAAAAATCCATTAATCATTTGTCTAATTCGGTCCAGCCGTTCGGCAGCAATCGACGGTCAAAAAAGACCTCCGTTTTATGACCGATAAGGATTAAAACAATCAAGGTGGGTTTGACGGCGGTCAATGGTGTGGGAGAACTTTCCACCCGATTGAGCTCGGACTAGTCTCATTTTAAAGGTAATTTAGTGCTTGTTCTTTTAAAAGTTGTCCGAATCCTGTATCTATTATAGTTTTGGCTACAGAGCCAAAAACGTAAGTCGAAACGTGAAGGGCAATTCTAGGTTTTACACACATATTTGGCTCTGGAGCCAAAGCTATTATAGATAGCGAATCCGGACTGCTTTTGATTAAACGAGTGATAAATTACCTTTAAAATGAGGGTAGTCCGGTTTTGTTGCAACGAATAGCTTTGGCTCCAGAGCCAAACGTATATTTGAAAAATTGAAGGTAATTCATATTTTTTCATACATATTTGGCTCTGGAGCCAAAAGTATTATAGATACCGTATTCGGACAACTTTTAAAAGAACAAGTGATAAATTACCTTTACAATGAGTATAGTCCGGTTTAGATCCGATGATTAGCTTTGGCTCCAGAGCCAAAAACGTAATCGATAATTTAGCGATGTGTCAAATTTGCACTTACATATTTGGCTCTAAAAACAAAGGTATTATAGATACCGTATCCCGGCTACTTTTACGGTAATAAGCGCTTAATTACCTTTAAAATGAGTCTAGTCTGGTTTGGATCAGACAAGGAGCTTTGGCTCCAGAGCCAAAAACGTACCTAAAATGTGATCGATAATTCAAATTTTTACTTACAAATTATGCTATTAAACCAAAGGCATTATAGATACCGCATCCGGACAACATTTGAAGCAATAAGCAGTAAAGTACCTTTAAAATGAGATTAGTCCGGTTTGCATCCGACTATTAGCCTTGGCTCCAGAGCCTAAAACTTACTCTAATAATGAGCGAAAATTCAAATTCAATAGATAATTTAAAAAATCTAGGAACGCAGTTGCGTTCCGCCCAGCCTATAGAAGCCATACTTAAAAAAATTTAATAAAATAAATAAATAAGAAAAAATCATAAAAATAAAAAATAAATAAATAAATAAATAATAAAAATAAAAATAAAAAATAAAACGTAATAAAAATTATGAAACGTAATAAAATAAATTAATAAAAAAAAACATGGTAAGTATGTATAGTAGTCATGGCGCGAATTTAATTTCTTCTTTTTCCAGTTGAATGAATAAATGAACAGAGTTGGATATATGTATCTATTTTTATAATATAAGTATATTATACTTTTATACATACTTTTATGTTTAAAATATATTTATACATATTAAAAAACTTTTGCAATCGTGTGGGATTTTATGTCCGAACACTACCACTGCAATCTATACTGAGCCTTTCCCCCGGAGTTGGGACCGGGCTTGGGAGTTTTTTATCATATTTATATTTACCCATTTTTACATACCTACATATCTCATACATACCTAGTTTCTTTAGCACGCTTTAGTTGATGACCACTACTTTTAATTTTGAACATGTTCCTGGACAGCGATCCCACTCACTGCGTCCATTAATAAGTGTAATTAATGTAATTTGATATCATTAATATCATAAAGTATCAAAATAGACGTGGTTCCCTCTAAAATACCACGTAAAAATGGGTTTTTTACCCGTTTTGAATTTGACCTTTTCAGCGCTCTCTAACGGCCGTTTCTTGAAACCGAATTTCGCAAATCTTTAACGGATTTTATAGCAATTTTATGGGCTTTCATTTTGTACTGAGTAGAAAAGTTGCTAAAATCAATAGTTTGAGATATATCAAAAAACCCACAAAAAGTGCCAAAATTTTTGACTTTTTTTGCAATTTTGACAAGGTTCCGGGCAAAATTTTTGTTGGCCAACTTCAGATTCGTAATCAGCGACCCAAAAAACATAAAATAAGATGGAGATTACGACTGTAACCTAATTTTTCCCGCTAACTGCCCTTTTTTGATCTAAGATCCTGGGCTAGAGGTGCTTTTTCGACTCGAAATACTTCGATATCAAGGTTTAAGGAGGTGATTTTTTGACTCGAAATACTTCGATATCATGGTTTTAGGAAGTGATTTTTCGACTCATAATACTTCGATATCAATGTTTTAAGAGGTGATTTTTCGACTCGAAATACTTCGATATCAAGGTTTTAGGAGGTGATTTTTCGACTCGAAATACTTCGATATCAAGGTTTAAGGAGGTGATTTTTTGACTCGAAATACTTCGATATCAAGGTTTTAGGAGGTGATTTTTCGACTCGAAATACTTCGATATCAAGGTTTAGGAGGTGATTTTTCGACTCGAAATACTTCGATATCAAGGTTTAAGGAGGTGATTTTTCGACTCGAAATACTTCGATATCAAGGTTTAGGGAGGTGATTTTTCGACTCGAAATACTTCGATATCAAGGTTTTAGGAGGTGATTTTTCGACTCGAAATACTTCGATATCAAGGTTTAAGGAGGTGATTTTTCGACTCGAAATACTTCGATATCAAGGTTTTAGGAGGTGATTTTTCGACTCGAAATACTTCGATATCAAGGTTTTAAGGAGGTGATTTTTCGACTCGAAATACTTCGATATCAAGGTTTAAGGAGGTGATTTTTCGACTCGAAATACTTCGATATCAAGGTTTTAGGAGGTGATTTTTCGACTCGAAATACTTCGATATCAAGGTTTTAGGAGGTGATTTTTCGACTCGAAATACTTCGATATCAAGGTTTAAGGAGGTGATTTTTCGACTCGAAATACTTCGATATCAAGGTTTAAGGAGGTGATTTTTCGACTCGAAATACTTCGATATCAAGGTTTTAAGGAGGTGATTTTTCGACTCGAAATACTTCGATATCAAGGTTTTAGGAGGTGATTTTTCGACTCGAAATACTTCGATATCAAGGTTTAAGGAGGTGATTTTTCGACTCGAAATACTTCGATATCAAGGTTTTAGGAGGTGATTTTTCGACTCGAAATACTTCGATATCAAGGTTTTAAGGAGGTGATTTTTCGACTCGAAATACTTCGATATCAAGGTTTAAGGAGGTGATTTTTCGACTCGAAATACTTCGATATCAAGGTTTTAGGAGGTGATTTTTCGACTCGAAATACTTCGATATCAAGGTTTTAAGAGGTGATTTTTCGACTCGAAATACTTCGATATCAAGGTTTTAGGAGGTGATTTTTCGACTCGAAATACTTCGATATCAAGGTTTTAGGAGGTGATTTTTCGACTCGAAATACTTCGATATCAAGGTTTTAAGAGGTGATTTTTCGACTCGAAATACTTCGATATCAAGGTTTAAGGAGGTGATTTTTCGACTCGAAATACTTCGATATCAAGGTTTAAGGAGGTGATTTTTCGACTCGAAATACTTCGATATCAAGGTTTAAGGAGGTGATTTTTCGACTCGAAATACTTCGATATCAAGGTTTAAGGAGGTGATTTTTCGACTCGAAATACTTCGATATCAAGGTTTAAGGAGGTGATTTTTCGACTCGAAATACTTCGATATCAAGGTTTTAAGGAGGTGATTTTTCGACTCGAAATACTTCGATATCAAGGTTTTAGGAGGTGATTTTTCGACTCGAAATACTTCGATATCAAGGTTTTAGGAGGTGATTTTTCGACTCGAAATACTTCGATATCAAGGTTTAAGGAGGTGATTTTTCGACTCGAAATACTTCGATATCAAGGTTTTAAGGAGGTGATTTTTCGACTCGAAATACTTCGATATCAAGGTTTAAGGAGGTGATTTTTCGACTCGAAATACTTCGATATCAAGGTTTAAGGAGGTGATTTTTCGACTCGAAATACTTCGATATCAAGGTTTAAGGAGGTGATTTTTCGACTCGAAATACTTCGATATCAAGGTTTAAGGAGGTGATTTTTCGACTCGAAATACTTCGATATCAATGTTTTAAGAGGTGATTTTTCGACTCGAAATACTTCGATATCAAGGTTTAAGGAGGTGATTTTTCGACTCGAAATACTTCGATATCAATGTTTTAAGAGGTGATTTTTCGACTCGAAATACTTCGATATCAAGGTTTTAAGAGGTGATTTTTCGACTCGAAATACTTCGATATCAAGGTTTAAGGAGGTGATTTTTCGACTCGAAATACTTCGATATCAAGGTTTAAGGAGGTGATTTTTCGACTCGAAATACTTCGATATCAAGGTTTAAGGAGGTGATTTTTCGACTCGAAATACTTCGATATCAAGGTTTAAGGAGGTGATTTTTCGACTCGAAATACTTCGATATCAATGTTTTAAGAGGTGATTTTTCGACTCGAAATACTTCGATATCAAGGTTTAAGGAGGTGATTTTTCGACTCGAAATACTTCGATATCAAGGTTTAAGGAGGTGATTTTTCGACTCGAAATACTTCGATATCAAGGTTTAAGGAGGTGATTTTTCGACTCGAAATACTTCGATATCAAGGTTTTAAGGAGGTGATTTTTCGACTCGAAATACTTCGATATCAAGGTTTTAAGGAGGTGATTTTTCGACTCGAAATACTTCGATATCAAGGTTTAAGGAGGTGATTTTTCGACTCGAAATACTTCGATATCAAGGTTTAAGGAGGTGATTTTTCGACTCGAAATACTTCGATATCAAGGTTTTAGGAGGTGATTTTTCGACTCGAAATACTTCGATATCAAGGTTTAAGGAGGTGATTTTTCGACTCGAAATACTTCGATATCAAGGTTTAAGGAGGTGATTTTTCGACTCGAAATACTTCGATATCAAGGTTTTAGGAGGTGATTTTTCGACTCGAAATACTTCGATATCAAGGTTTTAAGGAGGTGATTTTTCGACTCGAAATACTTCGATATCAAGGTTTTAAGGAGGTGATTTTTCGACTCGAAATACTTCGATATCAAGGTTTTAAGGAGGTGATTTTTCGACTCGAAATACTTCGATATCAAGGTTTTAAGGAGGTGATTTTTCGACTCGAAATACTTCGATATCAAGGTTTAAGGAGGTGATTTTTCGACTCGAAATACTTCGATATCAAGGTTTAAGGAGGTGATTTTTCGACTCGAAATACTTCGATATCAATGTTTTAAGAGGTGATTTTTCGACTCGAAATACTTCGATATCAATGTTTTAAGAGGTGATTTTTCGACTCGAAATACTTCGATATCAAGGTTTAAGGAGGTGATTTTTCGACTCGAAATACTTCGATATCAATGTTTTAAGAGGTGATTTTTCGACTCGAAATACTTCGATATCAAGGTTTAAGGAGGTGATTTTTCGACTCGAAATACTTCGATATCAAGGTTTAAGGAGGTGATTTTTCGACTCGAAATACTTCGATATCAAGGTTTTAAGGAGGTGATTTTTCGACTCGAAATACTTCGATATCAAGGTTTAAGGAGGTGATTTTTCGACTCGAAATACTTCGATATCAAGGTTTTAGGAGGTGATTTTTCGACTCGAAATACTTCGATATCAAGGTTTAAGGAGGTGATTTTTCGACTCGAAATACTTCGATATCAAGGTTTTAAGGAGGTGATTTTTCGACTCGAAATACTTCGATATCAAGGTTTTAAGAGGTGATTTTTCGACTCGAAATACTTCGATATCAATGTTTTAAGAGGTGATTTTTCGACTCGAAATACTTCGATATTAAGGGGGGGTTCGAAAAAAATTTTTCGTCCAGTTAAACGCTACAAGCGCTACGGTGAGAACCTTCCGGAAGAAATCTGTTGGAAGAAAAAGGAACCAATCGAACTCTGTGTCAACCCATGTCCCATAAGTTTTCGAATTTCGTTTCGAAGCCGGCGAGATAAAGAGAGAGGGGATTAAAGTGAGAGAGAACTGAGAAGGGCGTTCAAGGTCACAGTTTCACCCTCTTATCGCATTTCGACATCTAAATAATTGTTTCTGTATCCGAGCCCGTTTTTTACAACACCCGGCGTCACGTGTTTTTACAACATTTTTTTTTCATTTCCAAAAATTGTTTTTAGCGGATTCCCGTAGGAAAGTAGGCTATTTTTATTTTATAATTTTGAATTTATACTCGGTTAAAAAAAATAGTTACATACATATTATAGGCTATTAAAATATCATCGAGTAAAAATCAGTAAAATATCATCGAAAAGTATCATCGAGATATCTGATCGAAGACGATTTTTTCTCCCCGACATTGTTTGTTTTTTATTTTTGTTTTAAAACTGATTAACCACAAAAAAGTCCCCTACCGAAAACCCGTGATGATTGGAATCTAGAGCGTCTTTAAGTGATTTTTTCTGCAATATCTCGAAAACCGTTAGTCGTAGGTGAAATAATATTTAGTACAAAATTAAAGATAATTAAACTTTCTATAATTTTGAGCTAATATGATTTTTCTAGGACTAAACGTTTCTGAGCTACGAGGTCGCAAAAAAACGGGGTTTATATTTTGACCTCTGAAGGACAGAAGACGTCATCTAATCAAAAAGGTGTACTTAGTAAAAGTTGTAGAGAATTTAATTACCTCTAAAAAACGACTCTCAAAAAGCAATTTAACGATCAATAGGCAGGGGTGGGGGTAAATTTCAAAAAATTCATTCAAAAATTGAAATTTCAAAACATTTTATAAAACAAAATTAAAGAGTATTAAATTGCTACAAATTTGACCTAGTAAGATTTTTTGTAGGACCAAACGTATCTGAGCTACGAGGCGACAGATCCTTCTGGGGTTAAAATTGTGTTTTTTAAATTTACCCCCACCCCTACATGTTGATCGTTAATTGCTTCTCAATTGTTGATTTTAAATGTAAATTGAATTCTCTACAACGTTTACTTAGTACGCTTTTTTGATAGGATATCCCTTTCCTTGATTTTTTCCGACTTTTCTAAAATCTGACTTTTTTCTTTGGAAAAACTCAAAAATTCCGCTTTTTTGTCGCCTCGTAGCTCAGGAACGGTTGGTCTTACAAAAAATCTTATTAAATCAAATTTGAAGCAAATTTTATAGGCTTTAATTTTGTTTTTATGAACTTTTTTGAAATTTCAATTTTTGAGGGAAAGTTTTTGAAATTTACCCCCCACCTCTGCCTATTGATCGTTAATTATTGATTTTTGAGAGTTGGTTTTTAAAGGTAATTAAATTCTCTACAACTTTTATTAAGTACACTTTTTTGATCAGATGACGTCTTCTGTCCTTTAGAGGTCAAAATAGAAAATCCCGGTTTTGCGACCTCGTAGCTCAGAAACGGTTGGTCCTTCGAAAAAATCATATTAGCTCAAAATTATAGCAAATTTAATTATGTTTAATTTTGTACTAAAAATTAATTCACCTACGACTAACGGTTTTCGAGATATTGCAGAAAAAAAAATCACCTTAAAAACGCTCTAGACGCCAATCCTCACAGGTTTCGGTAGGGGACTTTTTTTTGGTGGTTAATCAGGGGACTTATCCCTACAAATTTCCGTAGATAAACAAAATACCTTATTTTTTAGGTAGATTTTACGCCCCGGCTTAGATTCTCCTATCCCCAGGGGGGTGAGGCATGGGGGCTCTTATAGTACCATGATGTGGAATAAGAACTAAAATAAAATTTAAAAAAAAATTGACTGGACTATAGAGGGTGAAAGATGTGTTGAACATCAATCCCAACTTTGATTTTAAAATTGCGGGAATTTCAGGCGCCAGCGGGTGGCGGGCGCGGAATGGGGGGGGGATCAGTTGCCACGCTTTACCCTCCTTTGTAGAGGGTGAAAGAAATTTTCTCTCTCCCACTCTCTCTCTCTCTCTCTATGGATGAGTAAAATAATTACAGTCAACGCACAAATTTGCTGGGAATCGATTACGCCGATGCGAAAGTTGTTTAAAATTTAAATTCGTAAAACGCCAGAAGCGGATCGAGGAATTTGCCGGGAGGGGGGAGGGTTCACTAAAAATCACATCCCCTCGGTAGTCCGATTTGAAAATTTCCTTCGAGGAACGGTGCTACCAACTAAAATAAGCTTCCCTACCAAATTTCAGCCCAGTCGGGTCAGTAGTTTGTCCGGTAGTACGTTTTTTCTGCCCCCCGTGGGAATAATTTTTAGAGATCTCCGCCCCCGGTAGTCCGATTTGAAAATTTCCTTCGAGGATATTTTAGTTGGTGCTACATACCAACTAAAATAAGCTTCCCTGCCAAATTTCAGCCGGTCGCATTAGTAGTTTGTCTGGTAGTACGCTTTTTCTTTTGTCAGTAAATGAGTTTACCCCTTATTGGGTTTACTAATAAAACATTTTTTCATTCAAATCGTTTTATCACAATGAATTGCGCAAAAGATTAGAAAAATAAAGATTTTATAAGTAAAAAATAAAAAATAGATGAGGGAAAAACAAAAAATCCCCGTCTCAGTAAAAGGGCAACACTGTTTATAAAATAAGGGATTCTTATGGGGTGTTCACTTCGCCTCAGCTCTACACGACGCGAGCGCCGTGGGAAAAGGCTGAAGTTTTGAGGACCCCTCTAAAGCGCGCCTTTTATGAAAATCGCATATCGTTCTTGCCAAATCTCCGCTACTGTAATTAATTTTTTTTGCGAAATCTAGGAACGCGGTAGCGTTCCGCCCCGCCAAGCAAAATCCGTCTGAAAGTTCAAACGGTACCAAGTGTATGTTTACTGGACGTGACGAGATGCGATTTTCGGGTATCTGGATCTCGGCTTCCTGAGGAACGGTTTACTTGAAATTTTATAGAGACCTTCTCTAATACGATAATAGGAAGCCCTGAAAATTTCAAGTCGATCGGTTCACAGGGAGCTGAGATATAGAACTCTGAAAACCCGGTTTTCGGCCTTTACCATGTTCTTCTTCTCCTTCTTCTCCTTATTCAGTTAGCCAGGGCTACAGCCTCTACTTCTGCACCGATCGACTTGAATTTTTACAGGGACCTTCGTTTCAATTTTAGCCAGTGCCTTTTGAAAGATTTAACCCGATAGCTGGTCGCAAAAAAAAGTTATGACCAAAAAACTGAAATTTTAGGGCTACTGCGCAACTTTTACTGCGCACTCAAACATCGACCTTGAAAAACGCCAAACCAATAAAAAAATTCACTTTCCTAGGGCACTCGAAAAACACCTAAACCACCAAAATCACCAAAAACACCCAAACCACCCAAATTACCAAAAACCCCCAAATCACCAAAACCACCCAAATCACCAAAAACACCCAAACCACCCAAATTACCAAAAACACCCAAATCACCCAAATTACCAAAAACCCCCAAATCACCAAAACCACCCAAATCACCAAAAACACCCAAACCAAGAAAAACACCAAAACCACCCAAACCACCAAAAACACCCAAACCACCCAAATTACCAAAAACACAAATCACCAAAAACACCCAAACCACCCAAAGCGCCCAAACCACCAAAAACACCCAAACACCAAAAACACCCAAACCACCCAAATCACCAAAAACACCCAAACCACCCCAAATCACCAAAAACACCCAAACCACCCAAATTACCAAAAACAC
Organism: Orius laevigatus; assembly: GCA_018703685.1. Lineage (NCBI taxonomy): Eukaryota > Metazoa > Arthropoda > Insecta > Hemiptera > Anthocoridae > Orius > Orius laevigatus. The sequence goes on from JAGWEN010000174.1 coordinate 101,068, forward strand.
CCAAACCACCCAAATTACCAAAAACACCCAAACCACCAAAAACACCCAAATCACCCAAATTACCAAAAACACCCAAATCACCAAAAACACCCAAACCACCCAAATCACCAAAAACACCCAAATCACCAAAAAAACCCCTAAATCACCAAAAACACCCAAACCACCAAAAACACCCAAATCACCAAAAACACCCAAATCACCAAAAACACCCAAACCACCCAAATGACCCAAACCACCCAAATTACCAAAAACACATAAATTACCAAAAACCCCCAAATCACCAAAACCACCCAAATCACCGAAAACACCCAAACCACCAAAAACACCCAAAACCACCCAAATCACAAAAAACACCCAAACCACCCAAATTACCAAAAACACCCAAATCACCAAGAACACCCAAACCACCCAAATTACCAAAAACACCCAAACCACCCAGATTACCAAAAACACCCAAACCACCCAAATTACCAAAAACACCCAAACCACCCAAATTACCAAAAACACCCAAACCAACCAAATTACCAAAAACCCCTAAATCACCAAAAACACCCAAACCACACCAAATTACCAAAAACCCCTAAATCACCAAAAACACCCAAACCAACCAAATTACCAAAAACCCCTAAATCACCAAAAACACCCAAACCACCAAAAACACCCAAACCACCCAAATCACCAAAAACACCCAAACCACCTAAATCACCAAAAACACCCAAACCACCCAAATCACCAAAAACACCCAAACCACCCAAATCACCAAAAACATCCAAACCACCCAAACCACCAAAAACACCCAAACCACCCAAATCACCAAAACACCCAAACCATCCAAATCACCAAAAACACCCAAACCACCCAAATCACCAAAAACACCCAAACCACCCAAATTACCAAAAACACCCAAACCACCCAAATTATCCAAACCACCCAAATCACCAAAAACACCCAAACCACCCAAATCACCAAAAACACCCAAACCACCCAAATGACCAAAAACACCCAAATCGCAAAAAACACCCAAATCACCAAAAACACCCAAATCCCCAAAAACACCCAAACCACCCAAATTTGAACAAAGATTTAACCCGCTGAAAGATTTAACGCATAGCTGAAGTGGCTGCTATACCTACCGATAATTTAACAAAAATGTAGGTGAGAACGTACAGTTCTGTCTTGCTAAATGCTACTCAAGTTAGCTTATTTATAGCACAACTACAATTTCAACTACAAAAAGATGTGATATCCGTACAAAAACCCTCCGTGTAAAAAAACACCCCGCCTCGCAAAACTCCTTCTTCTTCAGCCGGAAAAAGATATGATATCAACTTTCCCGCCCGCCGATGTGCGAGAGGTCGGTATGATTTAGAGAAAGAGGAGAGATGAAGCGCCCTTGCTCCCATTTTCAAAGCTCCCCTTGGCGGCATCGCGAAATACTTGTTTACAGGGTGCATTAGATGGGTAGCTATGCAAATACCTTGATCAGTGATTACTGGTTAGGATTGTGGAACTATTGAATGAAAATACATCATTGGAAGAGGAAAACAGTAAGTTGAATTTTTCACGACTGGTTTTGAAGGTTTCATATGCTGAACAACTAACTTTTTGTACATTTGTAACTTTTGCACTTTTTGTACTAACTTTGTAAGTGCAATTTCTGTTAAGACGTTAACGTTAGTTCTGGGTAACTTAAGTTAGGAGACGGATGGCAAATGCTCAGGAGCATCTCCTTGCTCAGTAATCACTATTCAGGTGTTATCGTATTTAAAAAGTAATAGTGGAGGAAACCTGCATAAACCATGATAATTGAATTTAAGAATTATGTTATCGATCAATCTGAAAGACTTACTACAGATGCATTATGTGCAGAGGTAACTGATTTCCCTGATAAAAAGTATTTCGCGATGCCGCCAAGGGGAGCTTTGAAAATGGGAGCAAGGGCGCTTCATCTCTCCTCTTTCTCTAAATCATACCGACCTCTCGCACATCGGCGGGCGGGAAAGTTGATATCATATCTTTTTCCGGCTGAAGAAGAAGGAGTTTTGCGAGGCGGGGTGTTTTTTACACGGAGGGTTTTTGTACGGATATCACATCTTTTTGTAGTTGAAATTGTAGTTGACTTGGAACGTCCATAAGCAAGAATAGTAACATGTTGTGCTATAATTAAGCTAACTTGAGTAGCATTTAGCAAGACAGAACTGTACGTTCTCACCTACATTTTTGTTAAATTATCGGTAGGTATAGTAGCAACGCTGCAATAAAAATGTTATATTGATTGATTTTTTTAAAAAATGTTTTTCCTCTTAGTAGGTCTCACTGTACAGTCCTGTCCAGTATCCAGGATCACCATCGCGGAGGTAGCCACGCAGCGATCCCCCCGTCTGCCCTGGTACAATATGAGCCAGAAAATTGAACTATTGTACATATTGTAATTGAAATGTAATTATGTTAAATTTATAATGATATATGAAGGTAATAACATATTGAAGCAGAGCAGGCGGGTAAAAGTAGCGGCTTAATATAGCACAGCATTGTCAGAGTACATTTTAGTTTTTTTTGGTTCGGCGGATTTTTTAGGATCTTGACAGATTTTTTACGTTCTGGATTTTCAGAGTAGGTACCTTCGTTTTTTCGACAGATTTTTTACGTTCTGGATTTTCAGAGTAGGTACCTTCGTTTTCGACAGATTTTTTACGTTCTGGATTTTCAGAGTAGGTACCCTCGTTTTTTCGACAGATTTTTTACGTTCTGGATTTTCAGAGTACCTTCGTTTTTTCGACAATTTTTTACGTTCTGGATTTTGTATTATACTAAAATTATAAGTTATAACTATTTATCTGTTAGATTTTTTGAAGAATCAAGACATAAATATCTTTACTTCCTTGGGGCCAACGTTTTTCACTAATAACGCTATCGTTCGCACATACCCATTTTGTACCACTTTTTAAGTAGCTAACGTAGTGACCATTGTTAATAGTTTCACCATAGTGAAATATAGCGGATGTTGGGGAATATGTAAGAATACTCTTTTTATATTTTTTATTAAATCAAATCATATGGGTTCATTACATCCCCCCCGACTTAATCTTCGCTATTCCTCCTGGAATAGTATCGACGCACGTTGACAATCGAAGCCGACTTTCGATTTCCGTCGTTATCGTGGTAGACTACTGACTTCGGAAATCCATCCATTTCGATAACCTTTTCGACTTTGAACGGACCATCGATTATCGGGTTTTTCCCTTTGAATCCGGTCTGTACGCATATAAAAGAATTTTCGTCGATTTTTGGAATTGATTTTGGTGTTCTTTTTATCAAAGTATTTTTCATCTTTCGCGATATCGTCTTGTTCCTCTTCTGTCAGTTCCTTTTCGACTATATTTCGACTATCGATTCCAAAAAGTCATCTGATCAGCCGGAATGTCGATGGGCTCTTTGAAAAGCCTTAAATTCGGTGAACACCCAATTGGAAGATGAATGTGAACGATTTAGATGTCGAACTGCATGCTTCCAAAGCGCATTTCCAACCGCCTTTGAAGTGAGGGTATAAAGCAGAACTGTTTTTATATATTCCCGGAATTTTCCTTTTCAGCCAATCCATTGCCTGCTGGATGATACGGAGTTGTATGTAGATCCACATAATGCCTTTTTTCTTTAGCGAAATCCGAAATCGAACTTGGAAAGAGAACTTGGTGGGCCATTGTCGGACACTATTTTTTTACTTTTTCGAGATGGGGAAATTTATTCAAAAAAGCCCAATATCGAGTTCGAGATTTTCCCTCATCGCCTTTGCAAAAGTCAATTTTGTATTTTCCGTCGACAGCTACCAAGAATGACTTCGTTTTAGCGTTCAAATCCGACTTTTTCGCTTTTCTATTCCGCGAAATCGAGGTGCAGACACTCACAAACGGAGTAGTCGACGGTTTTTTTAGTATCAAAATATGGGGTTTCGGTCGATACTTAAACTTCACCAATTGACATGTGATGACACGACTGTACATAATCCGAAATCGTGTTTTTCATATTCGGCCCACGAGTTCTTATTTTCAAATACTCCTTGAAGAAACCATCATGACCCACCCGACAGAGGATCATCGTGATATAAACGAAGAATTTCAGAACTGTTCGAAGGCGGACGGTTATTCTATTCTGACGTTATTTGATTCGATGTTGAAAAAAGGGTTTAATTTGTACAGAGAGACATAATCGAGAAATTGCATCTGCATCTTCCAATTCCTTACCGTTTCGATGAGAAATTTTAATGTTGTAAGTCATCAGAAATATCTGCCATCTTCCTCAAGGCGACCTTTAGGTTCTTTTAAATGAGAAGATGTGAGAGAGCCTGATGATCGGTGTGTACGAGTGAATTCGCGAGTTTCGAGATAAGTTCGGAAGTATTTGATCGCTTTCTACGAACAGCTAAAGCTTCTTTATCGGTAACCGAGTAATTTCAACTGAGCGGCATCAAATTGTATGAGAAAAGTAACCAATGACACGAAGTTGCCGATTTTTTCCCGTGTAGCGAATTATCTCGTTGATAAAGAACAGAGCTCCACAACCGTAATGCAGAGGCATCTGTGCCACAATCGAAAGGTAAATCCCAATCTGGAAATGCAAAATTGGATTCGATGTTATTTCTCTTTTGTAGTGACAAATAGCTTTTTCAGCTTCTTCTGACCAAGAGAATTTATCCTGATTTACTTTTTGTTTAAGTCGATCTAACGGACGAGAACTATATCTGCGTAATTCGGGATGAAAGCGCGAAAATGACCTGTTAAACCTGTGAATACTCTTAACGAATGAATATCGTGAGGTCGATTCATGTTTCGTACCTTCATTCACCGAACTCTTCTTTAGTCGATTTAGTAAGTCCGTTCATCTTTCGTCCGAGATACTGTTACCTCCGGGAGATTAAAATGACTTTTTCAAAATTTTATTTGACGTTTACTTGCGAGTAAACGTTCAGACCACCCTTCGTGTTTTTACGAGAAAATCATTCTTCTATCGTTTTGCCACCGACTAAAAATGTCATCGATATAAACGCACGCGAATTTGAGGATCGTCCAAAAGTTTTCCGAGAATCGATGTCATAAACCGTGAAAAATCGCGGGACTATTTTTCCAACCGAAGGGTAGGTAGTTATACTCGTAATGACCAAAAGGTAGCACAAAAGCAGAAAATTTTCGCGTTCTTTCTTTTGTCAAGGGAAATTTGGGTGAAAGGGAGCCTTCCTTCAAGTCTAATTTCGAAAAATATCTACATCCTCCGAAATTAGAGATTATATCGTCGATATGTACCGGGGAAGGATACGGATCTTGATCTGTGACATCGTTAACTTTTCGAAAATCTTGGCAGAGTCGCCAGGATCCATTTTCTTTTGGGACGATGACACAAGGAGAAGCGTACGTGGAAGTAGACTCGGCGATGATTCCCCCTGTCTAAGAGATCTTGAATTTTTTCTTTCGCCCACTCAGTTCGATCCTTCGATAATCTGTATGGTTTTTTGTGCAACTATCGGAGCATCTTCTTTCAGTTTGAAAAGGGACTGCGTATTTCTCATAAGAAACAGCACCAGTATTCTTGCTAGCCAGAGTTAAAGCTTCTCTTCCTTTGAGAAAATTTTCGACTCGTCGAGCTTGATGCTGTTGTTTTATGGTTGTAGATTCTTGTTTTTTCGTGTTTCGTTTGTGTTAGACAATGTACGTCACTTTTCTTTAATGACAAACTCGAATCCCAATTTCGACAGCGTTTCGATTCCCAAAATAATATCAAAAGATATCTTTTCCGAGACGTGTGCTTTATCTAGGATATAAGAATCGGGGCCATTCGAAATTTGAATTGGAATTGAACTTGAAATTTTTTCAATCGAACCGTTAAAAGCTTTCAGAACGAGAGGATCGGAGTTGGTCGACCAACTGTGCAGATCGACAACACGTTTATGTATTAAATTCACATTTGCTCCTGTATCTAAAAGTGCTGTTAAAATTTTCCCATTTATCGCTATTTTAACTGTAGATAAGTTTAAACCAAAGTAAGAAAGAAATATCATTTATTTGAGATGAATTGCCCTTTTTGAGTTTTGAAGGTTTGAAATTTTTGAATTTCGATGGGGAATTTCTCAGCTGATGAGCTCGATCTCATGGATTCGTAGATCTTAAAATTTTTTCTTCAACTCACCTAAAGTTTTTGACGTATACAGAATTGTCTTATTCTGTGGAGAATTCTTTAAACTCCATTGATAATATAATGAATGGACCGACTCCTCATCAAGTTCGCCATTTCTGGCAATGTCAGTCATTTTTAAGAAATATTGTAAGAAAGTTTCGACATCTTTCTTCAGTCTTTTTGATAGACGTGAATGAATCTCGTGGCTCGAGTATTCGCTCGAGAATTCGTTCTTAAGTGCGGATATCACAGTCTTCATAGGTCTGGAACGTTTCCCTCTGGGAGACATCTTTCGCCAATCCAGTAAGGAAATTTTTCGCATATACGAGTTTTTTAATTCCGACCAAACCTAGCAGTTCTGCCAATGGTTATACTCATTATCCACCTTAAAATAGAGTAATCATCTTCCCCATAAATTTCCTCATCATATTTTCAACCTCCACAGAATATGTGGCTCCGGCAATATTTAATTTACTCGAAGGTACTTGGTTTATCCTACATCCTGAGACTTTGTTCAGCTCATTATCGAATAAAAGAAATTGCAATATGAGGTATTCCGGAGCAGCGGTTATATTATTTTTTCGACGGACACGACCTACAACGTTACAATTTTGGCACTGAAATCCTTCTATGTGAGTTTCCCAACGCCCTAAATACTCATTGATCATATTCGTTAGGTTGCTTTTGGAGTTTGAATTAATGGGTACCCTAATTACTAAGTCCATTTCTTCGTTAGACCATGTCTCATTGCAGTTTTCGCAATTCGAAATATGCCTTGTTGTAAAACTAAACAAGTTTTGATGCCTTCATACTTGTACAACAAGAATTCTAAAAATTGAATCGCGTCTTGTTGCTCTATTTCTCTAAACAGCTCATCAACCGAAAGTCTTATTTGGAAAGTGTCTGCTACAATACCCCTCTCATAATTCATTAAAGCTGTTTTTAGCGGAGATGGCAGGGTCGAATTGGTCTTTACAACATTTTTTACAGAATCGCAAGAAAATAAACACTGGACAACCGAATTAGCGTAACAGGACACGTTATCTTCATTTAAAAAGCCTATTACGTTTGGAACAGTGGCAGTCGGTTTTGCTTTACGAACACCCCTACGTCTAGGTTTTTCAATTTGACCTTCTAGCGACAAGTCTGCTTCTTTAGCCCACCACTTGCGGTCCCTTAAGTGCATTTGGGGAGGAAAATTAGTGACAACAAATAGTGGAATATCCGGCCGGAAGGAACCTCTTAAACGATTGTACTCTTCTATTGCTGATTGTTGCGCCTTTACTGACGATGGGCAAAAGTTTATCAAATGTAGACCTTCCACGGAAGTGACTCTGGACAACGCTACGTATGTTTGCCCACTTGTGAATACAGATTCCCCAACATCCATGACAACATTCTTAAGACTTAGACCTTGACTTTTATGAATAGTGATCCCGTAACTAACACTGATAGGAAATTGTTCCCGAAAAACAAAACATTTATCTAAGACTTCAAATTTAGAAGTCACTCGTTCTAATTCATGCAATAGGCCACTCGAAAATCTAATTTGAACTTTTTCAATTGTCTTGGGATTATCTACACTATTCTTAACTGCGGTTACGACGCCAATAGCGGAATTAACTAATCCTTTTGTAAGGTCAATATTTCTACGTAGCATAACTTTAGCACCTATTTTTATCTTTATAACCGATTCCATACCCGCCGTTCTCGTACTATCAGATTCATACTGTTGAAGTAATTTGTTTACTTTTTTTTTCATCTGAGGCTTGCAATCTACAGAGTCTTTAGCAACTAATTGAACTTCAGGGTTTTCGATTCGCGAAAGCATTTCGTTGTTCAACTGGGCACACTGGTATCCTGTAGCACACATACAAACGGTATCGAAGGGTAAATCGTCAAGATAGTTTCCGATCTCTTTTAATTTTTCGTTTGGGCTTTTACCTATTAGTGGAATCAGTCTATTTTTTAAAATTTCGTTATCATCTTTTGTGACTAATCCTATTCTAATCCGGTCTAACATTTCAGCATATTTCTTGTCATTTGCCTGTCGCATATTTATTACTAATTCATCGTACGTAAAAAGTTCGGCCCATAAATTTACTACCATAAGGGAACCAACATATTTAGAAATATTTTCAGGTGATAGAATGAGGTAAGGCGGGTCTTCGTGTACTGGCGGTAATTGTAATAAATCGCCGAAAAGAATTAAATGTTTTTTACCGAACCACCCATCGTCGATTTCATTAGTGCTAAATATCTCAGCGAGACGAAGGTGAATGTACAAAAGGGTCAAATTCGAAACCATAGATATTTCATCTATTATAAACAGGACGACATCTTTCAACTCATCTCGCATAATTTTCAATGCGTCCGTCTGAGAGAGGTCGATTTTTTTCGCCATGAAGGAGTTAATCTTACAGTTAATCCTACGTTGCATAGTTATCAAAGTAAACAAAACAAACTAACATCGACAAAATAATTTTTTCGAAATTAAAAACTTGGGCTTAATTTTATGTTTTTGCGGTGATGAACCATTATAATTATGGCAATAATCTCAAATTTTAATTCGATTTCAATTTGAACTTTCAAGTTGATTGATTACGTCACCATATCAATGGGCAACCTAAAAGCCTAAGTGGCTGCAAGCAACCTGAAATTGATTTTTTTGGATTCAGCTATGCGTTAAATCTTTCAGCGGGTTAAATCTTTGTTTAAATTTGGGTGGTTTGGGTGTTTTTGGTGATTTGGGTGTTTTTGGTCATTTGGGTGGTTTGGGTGTTTTTGGTCATTTGGGTGGTTTGGGTGTTTTTGGTGATTTGGGTGGTTTGGTGTTTTTGGTGATTTGGGTGGTTTGGTGTTTTTGGTGATTTGGGTGTTTTTGGTAATTTGGGTGGTTTGGGTGTTTTTGGTAATTTGGGTGGTTTGAGTGTTTTTGGTGATTTGGGTGTTTTTGGTGGTTTGGGTGGTTTGGGTGTTTTTGGTGATTTGGGTGGTTTGGGTGTTTTTGGTGATTTGGGTGGTTTGGGTGTTTTTGGTGATTTGGGTGGTTTGGGTGTTTTTGGTGGTTTGGGTGTTTTTGGTGATTTGGGTGGTTTGGGTGTTTTTGGTGATTTGGGTGGTTTGGGTGTTTTTGGTGGTTTGGGTGTTTTTGGTGATTTGGGTGGTTTGGGTGTTTTTGGTGATTTGGGTGGTTTGGGTGTTTTTGGTGATTTGGGTGGTTTGGGTGTTTTTGGTAATTTGGGTGATTTGGGTGTTTTTGGTGGTTTGGGTGTTTTTGGTGATTTGGGGGTTTTTGGTAATTTGGTTGGTTTGGGTGTTTTTGGTGATTTGGGTGGTTTGGGTTTTTTTTGGTGATTTGGGTGGTTTGGGTGTTTTTGGTGATTTGGGTGTTTTTGGTAATTTGGGTGGTTTGGGTGTTTTTGGTAATTTGGGTGGTTTGGGTGTTTTTGGTAATTTGGGTGGTTTGGGTGTTTTTGGTAATTTGGGTGGTTTGGGTGTTTTTGGTGATTTGGGTGTTTTTGGTAATTTGGGTGGTTTGGGTGTTTTTGGTGATTTGGGTGGTTTGGGTGTTTTTGGTGGTTTGGGTGTTTTTGGTGATTTGGGTGGTTTTGGTGATTTTGGGGTTTTTGGTAATTTGGGTGATTTGGGTGTTTTTGGTGATTTGGGTGGTTTTGGTGATTTGGGGGTTTTTGGTGATTTGGGTGGTTTTGGTGATTTGGGGGTTTTTGGTAATTTGGGTGGTTTGGGTGTTTTTGGTGATTTGGGTGGTTTTGGTGATTTTGGGGTTTTTGGTAATTTGGGTGATTTGGGTGTTTTTGGTAATTTGGGTGGTTTGGGTGTTTTTGGTGATTTGGGTGGTTTTGGTGATTTGGGGGTTTTTGGTAATTTGGGTGGTTTGGGTGTTTTTGGTGATTTTGGTGGTTTAGGTGTTTTTCGAGTGCCCTAGGAAAGTGAATTTTTTTATTGGTTTGGCGTTTTTCAAGGTCGATGTTTGAGTGCGCAGTAAAAGTTGCGCAGTAGCCCTAAAATTTCAGTTTTTTGGTCATAACTTTTTTTTGCGACCAGCTATCGGGTTAAATCTTTCAAAAGGCACTGGCTAAAATTGAAACGAAGGTCCCTGTAAAATTTCAAGTCGATCGGTGCAGAAGTAGAGGCTGTAGCCCTGGCTAACTGAATAAGGAGAAGAAGGAGAAGAAGAAGAACATGGTAAAGGCCGAAAACCGGGTTTTCAGAGTTCTATATCTCAGCTCCCTGTGAACCGATCGACTTGAAATTTTCAGGGCTTCCTATTATCGTATTAGAGAAGGTCTGTATAAAATTTCAAGTAAACCGTTCCTCAGGAAGCCGAGATCCAGATACCCGAAAATCGCATCTCGTCACGTCCAGTAAACATACACTTGGTACCGTTTGAACTTTCGGACGGATTTTGCTTGGCGGGGCGGAACGCTACCGCGTTCCTAGATCATTAGGTAACCATTGTTAAAAACAACAAACTTTACATTATTATTATAAGGGGAAAAATGGATCTTGAATTTCTTAGTTTGTATTTTGCAGTGCACATTTAACCTAATTTTAGTGCCTTTTTCTTCCTTTGAACAACCCGATTTCCCCCATCGTGGTGTTCTTTCCCCTTTTCGTGGTGCCCCTAATGGCCTATTAACATTTACCCTATCATAGGGCTTCTTTTCCTTATTTTTGTGCCCCGTCAACCCCACTTAGTTCTCTTTCTAACATAAGTTTTACCCTACAGTAGTGTTCTTTCGTCTCTTCGTGATGCCCTAATACGTTTGCCTCATCATAGTGGTTCTTTTCCTCATTTTAGCTCCCATCAACCCTATTTTGGCCTATTTTTCTCTCTTTCTAACATCAATAATTGATGTTAAATTATTAATTAACATTAATTAATTGTTAAATTATTTCACCCTATCATGATCCTCCCCTCTTTCCTGTGCCTCTAATACATTATTATGGTAACTCCTTTCTTTAGTTTAATGCCCCATTAACCCCAATTATGGATTTGGTATTAGACGAAATCTATTCTTACACTTTAAATATTGCACTATTTTATAAACTTTCGTGTGAAAAATAATAAAGACTGTGCGAAAAGTGTAAGAAATAAAGTCGATATCGTGATAAAAAGTTAAAACCTGTACTATTTCCTCGTTTTATTATAATTAAAGCCACTTGGAATTTAAGAGATCTCGTATGATTTTTAGTGGCCGTAAAACAGGTTTAGAAGAGGTCCTAGCTCAAAGAAGGTAAAACACCTCATATCCTTTAGAGCGTAAAGTTTCTCATCTACGTTATCTAGTTTAAAGGCATTAATCTCCTAAAGATTTCCTACGACGTATTTCTTTATACGAAAAGGGGTGATGACCTTATTTTGCTAAACAAAATATGACTCACGTCAAGCAATGTAATCTCCGTGGGGTACAGGAATTGTGACAAACCTCATATTTTCGTTTTTCATGAAGTAGTAAGAAAAGGGGGGGAGGTCGTGACGTCGGGTATGACGAGGGAGGGAAGTAAACCAGTATTATCGCGGAGTCGCTAAAACTTTTTTCATATCCTGTTCTGGGTGTTGGAAAGGGGACTAACCCGAGCTATTCAAACCATTTTTTTTTCTTTTCGCTCTCTCGTTCAACCTTCAAAGGCGTATTCATAAGTTTCTCAGCCATTTCTTTATTTTGTCCCACATGGAAATTTACTCTTTTTAATCAAGGTTTTAAAAGACGATTACACCGAAATTAGGTTTTGAGTGAGTATGTCATTTTGTGGAGCCATTAGTTGACGGCACGTGTTGCCGAATGGTTCAATGTGAGAAAGGGTTTGGGGAGGAGATATCCGTTGTATTCGAAGCTCCCTTCCCACATAACCGGCCCAGGCTGCCCACATAACTGTAGGGACACATGCTCCCGAACATTTGTCCTCAAATCGTTACCTAAAGAACATTAGCAATAAAAAATTCTAAAATTACTTAATAACGATTTTTAATCACACTTTGTTGATGAGGGTTAGGATCAAAGAGTTCAAAGAAGAAAAAAAAATTGAAAAAGGCATGTTTAAAGGAAAATATTTCACCTTTCAGTAAGTAACTGGTACAAAGCCGCTCAAGCGTGAAGATCCCAAGTCTATAAGGGCCTTTTCCCAAACCACCCCTGGTCCTGCTATGTATACAAGGAGCAGGTAAAAATTTAATTTCATGCATGCGTAAACATAGCACTTAAGAGAGGGTCTCAGCGAGTGTATAACTCGTTCTTTAGGGGAGGGTCGCCTTTTAGTAAAAGTGCCCTTTGGGTTGGCACATCGGCGGGAACGGAAAGGGGGCGGCGAGGACGATGACGAGAAAAGCCGACGGCGGTGGGGTAAGGGCAGGAAGGGGTGAGGCTCTTAAGTGTTTGTCGGTAGGAAAAATTACTTAGACCGTTTACCGGCACTTAGCCCATCTAGGGCTCTTCCTAATACCATGGACCCTATAGACAACGACTCTTCTTACAAAATAATTTAACAAAACAAAAAAAAATTCACCTAAAGGATTTTATTAATTTAATTTACCGGAGCTAGGGATAATAATTTAGAAAGAGAATAGATAAAAAAAAATTGTAAGATTTATAACTTTCATGCTTTTAATCACCGCAAATAGCTATTGAGAAAGGAAAAAAATCCAATCCTGGCCGAGTTCAATATAAAAAGGCGGACATAATGAAGATATAGTGGACCTAGGTCGAGAAAACTCCGTGGGGAAACGAAAAGGGAGGGAGAAAGGGGCATAAATATTTTGTACATCTCGAGAATTGTCTGGGAAGGATCGACGGAGTTTCCTTTTAATCTCGGCTTAGAAACGTGCTACATGTGTGAGCGCCATATTGGTTACGTGACGCCCCAGGGGCAAAGCCCCCCCCCCAACCATTCTACTTCATCCTAAATCTAGAGTCAACCCACTTTATCAACGACGTGGGAACTCTATATTGCTACTGTGGATTTCGGTTAGGAGAATCGTTCGGTCAACGCTGAATTCTGGTTAAAAGACAATTTTTATGAATCTAAAAGAATTTGGCTCACTGAATGAGGAGGTTTTTGAGTGTAAAGGCACTTTTTGGACTTTTGAATTATAAGAAAAGTCAATTTTTAGGTAAATTTTGTTTTCTTCTTCAAACACTGATACCCATTATCCTCTCCCAAGTTCCATCTAACAATATCTTCGAATATCCATACCATTCCACCTACCCAAGCGATCACCTTATAATCCCTCTTAATTCCATCTCATTAAACACCCTCAGTTCTCAAAAATACAAGAGCTGGAAACTCCTACCTAAAGTAAGCAATTTTTAGAAAATACCTCAACATCGCGACCGTACTGTCATGAAGGTTTAGTATCATGTTACGCCTTGAAAAACGTTGAAATCTCGATTTTTTGTATTTTTTATTTATTTTTTTGATTTTAGTGCTTAGTCTGATGCCCTGTACAGATCCAAAAACTGATGATCCCCATGGATTCCCCACAAAAATTGAAAGATGGTTTCCTTCGATAATTTTCTCGCTAATATCTCAAAATCGACGAAAAAGTGACTTTCATCCCCCCCCCGGCCCTTCATTTTGTTGACTTGGGTTAGAATATGGATGGGGACCGCTCCTGCTCCACCCAAGTCCTGTAGACTCCCTTTGGACGATCTCCCCGTTAGGTGGTAGGTCCTGTGAAGGTCGCCTGGCATTATGGCGAAAGCCCCCGCCTGGGTCCTCCTTCTCTCCCTCTCGGAACAACCTTATGGTTATCGAGGAATAAAAATAACATACATAATCAATAATGCGAGTTTCTCAAGCTATTAGTCAATGCTATCTTAAAAAAAATATATAAATAAACATGAAAGGAACATCCTATATTTTTGTGATCCCCAGAGCTTCCTGATCACGAATATATAAGCCTCTAGCCTGGGAGCCGCCGCGACGACCACCTCAATAGCCTACTTTCCTACGGAAATCCGCTTAAAAAAATTAATTAATTTAAAAAATAAATAAATAATAATAATAATTGTCTTAGTGGTAGTTTAAATAATTTAATCAGATCGTGTCTAAAAGAAATGAAAATAACGAAATGATAAGTGAGAAAATAATGTCCCTATATTTTCAGTAAAACAATGTAATTTTAAGTCCATGGCTTACAGTACGAAATTGAAAACCAGATTTATGCGGTGGGTAGACGTGAAAATATGGAGCATAGGGACAAGGGCAAGCTGACCTTACCCAGTTTTCGGAAAATGCGTAGAGAGGGAAAGGCGGGAAGAGAACACATGAGCCCATAATTCAATTACCATTCCCACCTCAGGGATCGTTCTTTCTTATAATCCGGCGGCCCTTCGAGCCCTCCGCCTTCGGCAACGGGCCCATTCCTCCTTTTCCGACCCCGTTTTCCCTCCCTTAAAGTGCGGGAGCTATAAATCTAAAACCGGGGGCCTCGACGTAATGGCCTTGTAGCTGAAATAATAACCCGCCCTCCCTTCCTCCTTTCCACGCTGCACAACTCGACACCCCCCCTGTCCTCACAGAAATCCTTCTACCCCTTCCATTCCCTTTTCTTTACATTGCTAATCAGCATCCACGTTTGCCTATAATTCATATCTTCTTTTCAATGCATTACATCTTCAACTTTTTTTCTTCCTGATTCTCCTCAATTTCTATTTTCTACTTTCTTTTACTCAGAAAATGAAGAAACTTTGCTCCTCTCTATAAAGTATCAACTTCAAATCCAAAATCGATTTTAATCGTTGTCAGACATCTTTTATTGAATTTTTTCCATTGTTTAAGACGAAAAAAAGGACATAACTAACGAGGGGGTAAATTTGAAGCAAACATGTTTAAAGTAACGACGTACAATATGTAACGAGGTTAGAAAAAAGCGGGAGGGAAGTTAAACGAAGTGCTTCCTAAAAGTAAAAGGAGCTCTTCTTTCATCGTTCCCTTTCTTCAACGGCAAATAAACTGTCATTTCCAGTATCGCCTATAAATTTAATAAGCTTCACTGTAAGGTCTTCAGTTCCACCCATACTAGATTTCCTTTTATCATCTGCTACATTGAGGAAATTTTTTTCCTTTATTATTAAACTATTTAAAATCGAATGAAAAATAATCTATAAAGGATATTTTAATGATATTGGTTAGGACCCAACCCCAGAATTTATATTGAATTGAAAATATTTTTATTATTAATTAACAATTTAAAAAAAAAATTTATGTAGTTGCAAAATATAAACTCTGGTATTTTGATTTGTGTAAGTATTAAAAACTTTTTAGTTCAAAAAGTGAAATGGAGGAGGCTAGAGGGGTCCCAGAGGTAGAACTTTCTAGAAAATTCGGGCTCTCCATAAACACAACCTTCCCCACCATCCTACCTCCCCAACCTTCCTCCACCTCCCCCTCTTTCTCCAACCCACCCCCTCTTTCCACCACCATCCCCTCTTTCCGCCACCTCCCCCTCCTTCCCTCACATTACTCCCTCCCTTCCACTACCCCAACATTCCACCACCTCCCCTCCTTCCCCAACCTTCCGCCACCTACCCTCGTTCCCCAAACATCCACCACCTCCCCCTCCTTCCTCAACCTTCCACCACCTTCCCCTCCTTCCTCAACCTTCCACCACCTTCCCCTCCTTCCACAACCTTCCATCACCTTCCCCTCCTTCCTCTCCTTCCCAACATTCCACTACCTCCCCTCCTTCCACAACCTTCCACCACCTCCCCCTCTTTCTCCAACCTTCCACCACCACCCCCTCCTTCCACCACCTCCCCCTCTTTCACCACCTCCCCTCCTTTCACAACATTCCACCACCTCCCCTCCTTCCCCTACCTTCCACCACCAACCCCGCCTTCCACCACTAACCCCTCCTTCCATCACCTCCCCCTCCTTTACCAACCTTCCACCACCTCCCCTCCTTCCGCAAATTTCCACCCCCCCCCACCCTCACCGACCTTCCACCACCACCCCCTCCTTCATCAAACTTCCACCACTTCCCGCTCCTTCCCCAACCCTTCCACCTCCCCCTTTTCTTCATCTTTTTCAGAAAGTTACAAATATTTTTGAGGTTTCTATTAAAAAATATTATGTTTAAAGATTTTCTACAAAATGGGATTTAGAATTTCGTTATAAATAAGCAGTGTTACTTAGACACCATTAGTCGTTAAATGGCCTGAGTAGATTAAGTTTATTTTCGAGGGGTTGAATATATTTAAGAGTTGTAGAGGGTCGGGAGTGAAATAAAGGATCTGAAGCTTTGTTTGCTTATGAAAACAAATAAAATAAAAAAACTTTTTTTTTAGGTATTTTCATCTTTTATTTTTTTGTTCTTCCATCATTCACCCTCTTTTCTTTTCAACGTCCTTAGCTATTAGCCAAGTCAAAACATTAACTGACAACAATGGTGAGGTTAAAAGAGCGAGTAACGAAGAGGGCGGACGTTTTAAGGTATGCTACAATGGCCCCGCCGCGTCATAAAGGGACTGAAAGAAAGAGACGGACGCTCCGAGGAATTACCGGAGGTGAAAACTCAACCTAAAACCACATAAAAGAGTCGAGGGGGGGACGACTCGTGGAAGGGGAGCCTCCCGAATGAACGGCCGACTTTAACAACCTTATGAAAAACTTTTTCCCGGTACGGTCCTGGCTCCTCGCTGTGTATTATGTTAAAACCTGAAATAATCTAAATAATTCATGACCTCCTTTATATTGTTCATACCTCATCTACACTCTTATCTTTTTTCATCCTTTGCGAATCTGTCCCGTTTTCAACTTTTAAGTCTGAATTTCAACCAACTTTTTATTATAGAAACTTTTAGTTTCTGGTTGGGACACATTGTGACAAATATATTAAAAAAAGAGGTTAAAGAAAAAAAAAAGTATAATTATTTTAAACTGGAGCTTAAAAAGCAAAAAGTATAAAGAAAAATTAAAACAAGTTAATTAACAAAATCCGCCAAAAGGTAATTTTAAAAAGAAAACGTCACTTTTATAGTTTAAGGGAGGGGGGTGAACGTGACGTCACTTCGCTAGTGTTAGCAATAACTTAAAAATTTAACAATAATTACTTTTTAAATAATAATATTTTTTTTTAATTTTAATGTTCATTAAACTCGATTGAATTCAAAGAGTGACACCTGTTATCCAGATTTCGAGAACTTAATCGGATTACTCTCTGAGAGGAGGGTTTCAGTCTTTATTTCTTGAACTGAATTGAAAATCTGGATTTAAACAATGAAATATGAGTTGGGGTGGAAGAGAATTCCTGTATAAATCCCGGATGAACAAGGCTACCCACAATTCAGGTCAAATAGATAATTTTTCAACTTTTTTTAAAGGGAATTATTGAAATTTAAGATTTTCCACAGATTTTAATCGATTTAAGGATATATGAAAGGGAGTTAATTGGTACGAAGGGGTAGAAATTCCTTGGTTGTTAACTCCCTTCTAGCCACAGGAAGGCGTCGTTGTTCCCATCAAAACTCGAGCTCCCCCACGCCTTATTACCCGACGTTCGACGTCAGAATTTATTCAAGACTGTACATTAATTATTCAAATATCTTCCCTCTCATACCCTCTTTTAAGGTCTTTTGTCACTCTTAATTGGATTAAACGGATTTTTTATTATCATTAAAATGATTTAACTTTGCATAAAATTTTGAAAATAAGTTCTTTTTATTACGACTTTTTTGGCTTACAAAGTGAAAAAATTATAATTTTGAGTTATTGCAGTTTTTTAAAAATCAAGATTGACAGAAGACATAGAACCGTAATATGCAATTGAATCTTTGTAAATGATGGATGGAATAGTTTTTCGAATCTATTCCTTGACTATCGTTTTTTAACCATCCTCTCTTTTTTCTGCTTTTACGGACATGGGGAAATTGGAAATAAAATAGGTCAGGGAAAGTCCATTAGCTCACTGTCTTCATCGGACAAGAGAAAGAAAATTGTCTGTAAACCACATTTCAAAAAAAGAAAAGAGGAAAAAGAGTTTAAAGAACAAGATCTACGATTTTAGTGCTTTTAAACCGAAGGGATTCGACCTAGAAAAATAAGAACGATCCAATATTTCGTATATTTTGACAACTCGATTCAATTTTTAGTAAATAATGCATTTTGTAAATAATGAAAAGGGAATTTCAGGGTGGATTTTCTAAAGGCGTTCTCTTTTATTCGATTCGGAGGATTTTTTAATAGAGCCCCCCCTCCTCTTTTTCACGATTCCCTCTATACCCAATCCAAGTTATTTTCTGCCCCTAAAACCTAATCGGATTACATTCTTTTTCACCCCCTTCATTTTTTGTAAAGGATGTCTGTCGTTTAAACAAAAAAATATTATCAACGTTATTTTCAAATAATTTATTTTGGAGGAAAAGAGGACTTAAGACAGAAAATGATTACTTCTAAAGGCTCATCCTTTCTCAGCGAAACGAAAAAATTTTCATTTTCAAACTCATTTTGGTATTTTTAAAAAATCTAATTTTTAATATTTTCTAAAAAAGTTGATAGTAAAAATTTGATTTTTCACTCTGAAACGTTGGTGTGGGTATGTTATGGGTATGGTGTGGGCATGGTGAGTATGGTGAGGGTATGGTGAGTATGGTGTGGGTATGCTGAGTGTGGTGTGGGCATGGTGAGTATGTTGTGGGTATGGTGTGGGTATGGTGAGTGTGGTGTGGGTATGGTGAGTATGGTGTGGGTATGATGGGGGTATGGTGAGTATGGTTTGGGTATGTTGAGGATGGTGTGGGTATGGTTTTTATGGTGGGTATGGTGAGTATGGTGTGGGTATGGTGTGGGCATTATATGACTATGATGTTGGTATGGTTTGTTTATGGTTCGGGCATGGTTTGTGTAAAAATAAATGATAGATTACTTTTACCAATGCCTTAGCGATGGGGATAAGGAAGATAAAAAGTGAAGCGTTGTCTCATCTTAGGTTATTTTAGTAACGAATCACTGGGTTTATAATATAAAAAGAGGGAGGAGCATCAATCATCTCGAAAACGTTCTGTTGAAAGGTTTTATGATGCACTTTCAACTCGAAAATAGTCTTGAAAAATATGCCTGAGGGTTTAATATGTTCCCCTCTTTTTTTCAGTCTCTTCCTTTGATTCTTTTTTGATAAAGAGCACTTTTTTCCTGTCGAAAGCGTAAGACAAATCCATTAATGTTTTACATTGGGGGCCATGCAAGATTGAGACCCTTTCCGTTTCACTCCTAGCACTTAACCGAGGCTACATCACTCGACAAACCGACTCCGATTAATTATTAATCTAAGTGACACTTAACTCGATCGTTTTCCCCGCCCATTTGCAACATTTAGCGTGTATTGAGTACGTCAATTTTGAAATCTTTCTGCTTCGCAATTTTCAGAGGAAAAAGCTGTTATTTCAATCACGTCCCGAAATGAAATCCTTTAATCCTTACGGCTCTGTCCCACTGATCCTTTCCTGTAAACGTTTTCCATGTAGAACGATTGAATATTGAGGATCCCGCCTTCATATCAATTCCACGTTTCGATAGTTCCTAGTTCGGATTCGCAATAACGGACATATTCATCAACGGTAATAAAGTGGAGACCGCTAATAGCAGAAAATTGATTCTGAAATGCTTGTTCAAAATCTCGTATTTGAGCGAACTAGCTTTTTTAGAAAATAATATTAAAACGATTAACTTTTGTAATAGAAATGAACGGGATTTGATCAGGAAAAGTTGTCTTTCTTCCGATCCAACTTTCCTTCCCCAATTACAGTTTTAAAAGGTCTTGTTCAACCTTCATTCTCGTTTCTCTCTTTTCCTCCTTCCTCTTTTACAAGATTCTCCCTTCCACTCCCACCCCTCCCTATCTTCACCTCCCCCCTCCCTCCTTGTAGTTTCTTTGTTCCCCTTCCAAGCTGATTCTGCACTCTCGCTCCAATCCTGAGCATCATTAAATATTCCTTTCTTACCTTTAGTCTTTCAATGTTTGCTTCATCCCTTTTTAAACAGAGTATTTTAATTATAATCGATACTCCCCGACTTAGTATTTCCACTGAATTTATGTCACGTTATCAATATCCGCTTCATAAAATTAATCCAAAATAATACCTCAACAAAAGCGAAAATAATTATTTTCTTGAAAATATAAAATATTCGTTTATTTCAATTTAGAAAGCATATAAAATTAATAATAAATAACACTCCAATAGACAGAAAAATTAAAATGTTGAGTGCCGGCGGAAAAAAGATGAAAGTCACATTATCTTCGATTTTGAGATATTAGCGCTATCTCAGAGTATTATCATCTGGTAGAAAAACAAAGGGGAAAAAAAGATGAAAATCGTCAGAAATTGGCATGAAAAGATTCGAGGTATGGCGGAAATCAAACTTTGTTTTTCGTTTTTCCAGAAATCACTTTCTGGTCACTTTCATCTTTTTTCCCCCTTTCCCTCCACGTTTGATTTATTTTATCCTCATAGGTTTTCATCGTTAAATTGTTGAGCCAATCACGTCATAGGTTAAACTCGGAACGTAATCATCATAAATAACCTCCCCTATGGCCACCTGGAACGAGGAGCATCTGTTTACTTATTACAATTTTAAATTTTGACATAACTTTATCAACTTTCAATGTTGAATTTTTGATTACGTTTATACATATTAATGAAAAAACACGTTTGTGTGTATAAAACGTGCGTTGACAGTTCTCTAATTAAAAGCGAACTTTCTTTAAGAGGGTAACGAGGAAAGAGTTAAAAGAAATAAAAAAACGGAAAGGAATTCTGATCTCCATTTTAATTGAATTCTGAATCTGCTTTACGATTAGTTCTCTCATCCTGGGATTCGAGGGGAAAAAAATTCGCTTAATATTCGATATTCGAGTCGAAAAGTTTATTCGGAATGTTTGAACAGTCGATGCGGTTAGGTTGATGAGAAGGAGGTTTAAGAGAATTCCATTAGACTATCTCGGAATTCGCGATACAATGGTCGAGTTGAGGTAATATAAGTGGATGGTAAGTAATGGCATACTCGAGCTCAGTTCCCTCAACATACTTGATTAAATACGGCATCCAATCCTCAATTCCATCACTCTTTCACTTTTATTATTATTTTCCAAGTTGTTTTTTGAACATTTCTTGCGTGGAATGATCTTGTAACTTTCATTTAGACAAAAAAAATGTGTTCTAAGAATTTTTTTTAAATATATTTTTTGATATTGAATGATTAATTTATATATTTCTTTTTCCAGGTATGCTGGGTTTGGAGGATCAGTAAAAGGTGAATAAAAACATCCCCTGGAGGGCGAAACGTGAAAAGATGAGGAGAAATCTCATTTCGTTTGTCAGGCTATCAATCAATCTCCGTCACGCTTTCCGGATCCGTAGGACGTCGGCGCGGGCGTCGACCGACGAAACAACCAATTTCTCATTCACCGACCAATCGGTCACTCACTTAGTCATTCCGCCTTCAAATAAACTAATGGTGCTTAATCATACGAAGGGGCGACGTTAATTGATTTTTCCCCCCTTTCTTCCCTTCAAATAATGATTTTCTTCCGTGAAGGAAATTTCGTTGATCCAATAAGAAAAGTACCCTCGTATCTAATCGCGTTTTTTTCTTCCTCAATTCTTCTCCCATTGTAAAATTACTTCTAGTTTGAACAACCAGTTTGAAATGAGGAAAATTAATCCCTAAAGATCAAATTATACGGGCGTTTCACGACTCGTCCCTAATCCGGCTGTACCTGAAGAGGTCAGAGCAGGCATAAGGAAGGTAGTAACCGGGCTCGTCCCCGGTTTAAAATTGACCTCCAAAGGTCGTAACACTACTCGTCCCCAGACTGAATTTTACCTGAAAAGTCGTAACACTGTTCTTCTCAAGAGGTTTGGAAATTGGAATGTCCGATATCGTCTTCAAAATCAAATTGCATAAAAACTCAAAAACATTCTTGACAAAAAGAGGAAAATAAGAAAATACAAGTACATAGATCTGATGTTTTATACTTATAATGTATAATGCTGTCTCCTTCATCGTTTTCGAAAAAGCACAACACTTTCAGTCCCTAGGAACGTACGAATTGAGTCCCTAATAAAGAGTAACATATATAAATAGTAGTATTATTACTATTATAACAATAAAGAGTAGTAAGTAAGCATATAAAAGTAACAGCTCCTACAACCTGTTACTACCGTTTGTGTCCATCTCTTACTACCTACTTTCCTGTTCCAAGCTCCATTAATTCTGACTGGCCACGGCCTCATAGTAGCCTAAAAATTGGTTCACCACAATATGGTTAAAAGCTCTGGTAGCTTTGATGTATGTTTCTCAGTAATTTGGTTACTGGATATTATTAAATGCGCTATACTATTAAATGCACAATATTCGTGTAAACCTATCTCTGTTGTCAAAATCGAATCTCAGGGAAACCAAAATTCAGTTGTGAATCTCAAAAGAAAATTTTCGCCTTGCACTATTCCCACTAAATTGCACTATATATATTGCAATTTTCCCCTTTGGTTGGGGACGAGTCGTGTTCACAAAATCTACCTAAAATTAGAAGTATGGGACGAGTCGTGTTCACCCTTAAAGTAAACATTAGAAAGTTGGGGACGAGTCGTGTTCACCCGTAACGTCAACATTAGAAAGTGTGGGGCGAGAAGTGTTGTGCATTTGATCCCATCTCATTAGTGGGGACGAGTCGTTGAATCCCCAATTATACATAGCATTAAAAAATATCGAAAAATGAAAGATCTGACTGACGTCAATATACAGAGTGGTTCGAATTTGTATGTCAAAAAAAGGTTAAATGGCATATTAAACTGACTGAGGTCACGGTGAGTGGTTTGTCGATCAGGCCAAAAAAATTTTGGTGATTCTACACCAAAAAATAGTTGACACGTGTCCGAGCGTTTCTTCCAAGGGCCCTTGAAGTCAAAACACGAATTTTTCAAAATCGACAAACGGGCTATTGATTTTTATGTAAAATTGCAAGAGGAATCCGATGGCATCAATCAAAATAACCTGGGACTAATATTTTTCGAGTTGTAGCTAAAAAACCTCTTTTGGAACTAAGTAAACTACCCCAGGAAAAATTTTCTCGTCAAAAACAACATTATATTCATACTCAGCACCCCAAAAAACTTATAGATATTAAATTTTATCAATATTAAAAATATAAAAAAAATTCACTTGGTGTTTCCTTAATAAAATTAAATTCGATTGGTTATAAGGGAACTGAAAGAACACAAAATCGAGTTCAATCTAAATATTTGAAGAAAAAAAAAATTATGAATACCACCTACATATTTCTAAGCTTCTCCCTTTTCCTGCTTGTGTCCACTCAATGGTTAATTAAATATTACCGGTATAAATATTGTTTCTCACCAATAACATAACGCATTCATGACTGAACGTTTTCAAGTGCTGACATACTGGGTGTTTTAATTAGCGTAATGAAGTTCGGTTGGCAGGAGTTTAATTAAAAGCTATTACAAGACAATTCGGTCGTACAAACCATCTCAAAACAAGAATGTTTGTTCATTAGTGAGTTTCAACGCTTCGACCCTTTCCACGTTGAGCAGGATGAGTCCAATTTATATCGCCTCTCGTCCTCCCCAATCAACGCTTTGTTCAACGTATCAAAAAACATTTTTAAAATAAAAAACCCACCTAAAAAAATGCAGTTTTAATTGAGAGTTTTGGAAAAAAAAAAAAAAAAAAGAAGGAGCCCAGTATTTTTTTTCTCTCTTGGGAGACCACGTTTACCTATACAGTTAACTAGGTTCAAAAGCGGAAAAAAAAAGCGTAGAAATGGCCTTCTCTTATTTAACCTTTTTTTTCCCCACTCCGGCCTTCCATCCTCGCTATTTCCGCTGAGGTTTCACAGCTTCACAGGTGTGCCCTATATTTGTTTTTCAACCGAGCTCATTTTCCTCGGCGTTCGAGAGGCGGGGTTGGGTTTAATTTCGAAAGTTAGTGGAGAAAAAAGAGTGTAGACTGTAGGGAAACGTTCTTTTCAATGTATATCGTGGCTTTTGTGATCCTATGTTTGATCCCCCAACCGTCAACCACTTCATAGAATGTAGTTTGAGTGCGAGGGTGTGTTTGTCGACCGCTTGAGATCCCTGATCCTACCTGTTAACACTTTCAGCCTAGTGCTTTCTACCTAATCACCACTTTAAAGCATCGATTTATCTAAGAATTTTTTAATTAGTCTTCAGAAAACTTTTTAATCTTTTAAGTCAAGAATAGGAAGAAAATAGTCTGTATGAGAATCCTCATTTTATCCGTGAGAAGCTCAAGAACCATTCGCTTTTGTCCTGGGACCCCTCGAGGCCAAACACAACACCCGGGAAACTCTCCACTTACCAGAGTTTTTCCAGCCCCCCTACGCCTTCTTTAACGGTAAACTAAGCCTCTCCCCCTTTCTCCTCCCGAGACATAACAGGCTAAGTGGTTAATAATTGGCTCCTATCCTTAAAAGCGGACCCCTTTAGCCACCTGCGGTTCCCTACTTACCATTCCCTTACCAAAAACAACGAACAAACTCAAAAGATTAAAGTAGTTTTTATTTACTATAAAGGGAAAAAAAGACATGTATAAACTTATTTAGGTTTTTCCCTTAAAATTCAAATAAAAAACAAAACTTCAATACAGAGAATTCCCATTTGTCGGGAGGGGTTGTTTAAAACTTCTATATTCATTCGGGTTTCTCTCCCCGCGTCTCGCTTTTCCAAAGCCGATTTTCCCGAGGACGACCGGATTCCCTACTTCGGCCAGACCAATTACCAAGTTTCGACGAAATAAAACCGCCTTCGAAACAAAAAGTGTTTTTCGGGACGAAAATCGAGATGAAAGTGTTTCATTGTTTTTAAAAAAAATATTATACCCCTTTATGCTTTCAAAGAGTCTTTTATCACGTTTTTTTTAAGCGGGCATTTTCTATTTTTGGACTGATGAATAAGCGAAAATTGACCTTTCACCTTTCGTTGGTTCACTTTCGATTTTAGTGATGTTTAGATTGAAAAGAAATAAAGTTCACCGACCGTAAATAACTTTTGGCAATAAGGCTGCTCATACGAAATAATTAATCCGGCTAAAATCAAAGAGCGTATAAAAGGGGAAAACTGAGGTGTAGTAGGGTTTTGGGAAGTAAAACAGAGCCAGAATGCGAAGGGGAGGTCGAGGAAAAGGTGAGAGCGGGTATTCCGTGGATGGGTGGGGGAGAAACGGGCGTACGTCTGTAGATTTGACACACTTGGCCGGTCAAGTTAATTACCCGCTAGATTAGTTTTCACGCTCGGCGGAAGAGCACGCGTTTAGATCGCCGGAAAAACTCGACCGAAGTATTAAATTAGTTCCGCGGGAGGGTCAGCCATTTTCGAGAACGTTCGAGTTTTGAATCCGGAAAGGGAAAACGCGTCCACAAACTTTATAAAGTTCAGAGTTGTAATTTTTATACAGGGTCGGGGAAATTATCACACCCCCGGCTAATCTCCCACACTTGGGAATCTAAAAAAAATCTTTCAATGCTTAAAAATCAAGCTATAAGTGGCCATTTTGTCGCAAAAGAATGAAATATAGATATAAAAGAGCCTTTTTTGTCGTAAAGGAAAAAATCTAACTAGAAGGGTCCCTAATGTCCAAAAATCGAAGTAAGAATGGCCCTCCAAGTGTATAAAAAGGATCAAAAATCAAGCTAAAACGGGCCCTTTTCATGGTAAAAGAACATAATCTGATTAAAAGGGCAACTAGTGCACAAAAAAGGTCAAAAATCAAACAAAAAAGACTTTTTTTTTAGTTAAGGAACAAAATCTAGTTAAGAAGACCTTTTGTCCCAAAGGATCTTAAATCATGCTAAGAAAGGCCCTTTTCGTCACAAATAAAAATAATCTATTAATATTGTCGATGACTAATTTTTTTAATGTTTTAATAAACTATTAAAACATTAAAAATAATCTAGTTAAAAAGGCACTTTTTGTCCGAAAAATATTAAAATTCAATCTAAAAGGGTCCCTAGTGTCCTAAAAGGATAAAAATTCAAGCTAAAAGACACCTTTGTGTCTAGTAAAGATTATAAATCAAGCTAAAAATGGCCCTTTTCGTCAAAAAGAACCATATTAATCTAGTTATAAGGGCCCTAGTGTCCAAAAAGGATAAAAGTTCAAGCCAAAAGGGATCTTAGTGTCTGAAAAGGATCAAAATTCAAGTTAAAAGGGCCTCTAGTGTCCAAAAACGGTTCAAAATTCAATCTAAAAGGGTCCCTTGTGTCCAAAAAAGATGAAACTTAAAGCTAAAAGGGCCCCTAGTGTCCAAAAAAATCAAAATTCAAGCTTAAAGGGCCCTTAGTGTCCAAAAAAAGATCAAAATTCAAGCTAAAAGGGCTCCTAGTGTCCAAAAAGTAGCAAAATTCAAGCTAAAAGGGCCCTTAGTGTCCAAAAAGATTAAAATTCAAGCTTAAAGGGCCCCTAGTATCCAAAAAGGATCAAAATGCTAGCTGAAAGGGCCCCTAGTGTCCAAAAAGGATACAAAATTCAAGCTAAAAGGGCCTCTAGTGTCCAAAAAGTAGCAGAATTCAAGTTAAAAGGGCTTCAAGTGTCCAAAAAGATAAAAATTCAAGCTTAAAGGGCCCCATCGTGTTCAAAAAAGGATCAAAATCGGGATGACCGTCTCAGCATTTTTCGGGAGAGGGACAAAAAAAAAGAAAAAAAAACACTCATTCAAAACTATAGTTTGGATAATTTTGATTTCAAAATGGATGAAGAAAAGGAGTGAAGATCGTGTGAGAGAAGGCCTCAGTCAGTTTTACTTCTCATAGTTAGACTCCCGGAAAATTACAAGGGTGAAACTCCTAGTTAAAGGCGGCCCCGACCTCCCACCCCCAACCTGGAACCCTTCTAGCCCTAATAGTACCCCAGCCTCTCACTCCCTTTAATCCCCGACGGGCTAAAACCGTTGAATTCCGCCTCGTGCGCAATTTAAGATGAATTATTTCACGCCGACTTACGTTTTTCCGACCTCATTCTTCTTTTATCGGACTCAATTTTTTTTCCTTCCCTTTTTTTCAAAAAGGGAGATATGATCGGAAAGTATTAGCGAGATAACCCATCTCGAATGGGTTCGGGCACTTTTCCAAAAGTGGCTCGGCGATAAACCGTTAATTGCAAGGAATCTTCCCAAAGTTCAACTCTAGACCCCTACAAGGTCCTAATCTTGCATTGATCAGCACTAAATTATTACCGGTAACGAGTCTTTAAATAATTAAAGCTCTCATAATACACGAAAAAAATCATAAGCTTTCTTCAGATTTTCTGAAGAGTCCTGATATTTTGGCTTTCAACCTTGGCGTTGAAAGCGGTGAATTAGTGAGACGGCGATAGCCAAGAATGATAAGATAAACAGCCAAACAAAAAAGAAACGGATAACCCGAAGGGAGAAAACGAAAAGACTGAAATGGTAACACCTTTAAGATTACAAGAGGGATGTTTTATTTAAACATTATTGTCCTTATCTGTAAGAGGGCCTGAAAGCTCACACAGATCGAAAAAACGTTCGAAATTCTTAACAAATATTGAGGTCTGATTCAATCAGGTCAATTTGAATGCGGTCGTTTTTCAATTTCGAGCGACAACGATATTACGGAAAAGAGAAAAGCTATTTTCTGGATGAATTGTGTCCAAGCGATAGTTGATGACGTATTTAGCTAATGAAAGCTATATTTCACGTATGGTTGAAGGGGAAGGGGTTTGTCCGACCGCGACGCCCAGTCAAAACATCCCTTTGCTCTTTTCATCCTACTCCCACCCCTTCAGTAATATTCAACGTGAGGATTCAAAGAGAATCGATTACAAAAGCATTTTTATCATAGGTAGTTTTTATATCGAAATTCTTAGTAATCTTTTTTGACATCGTTTTCGACATATAGAATTACTCAACATTGTTCGGTATTTATGCAATCTTATCTAGCTCCACCAAGCAAAACCCGAGATACGTAATAAAACCGTATTTGGACAAACAAGGCACATTTCAGCCTGATTTTGAACCCTTTTTGATAAAATACCCTCTTTTGCTGGACTTTGACCATTTTTGACAAAGGAAGACACTTTTCAGATAAATTTTGATTCTTTTTGACAAAAAAAAGACCCTTTTCAGAAATATTTTGACCCTTTTGACAAGAAATTACCCTTTTTAGCCAGATTTTGACCCTTTTTTACGAGAAAATACCACTTTTCGACAGATTTTGACACTTTTTCAGATAGATTTTAATCCTTTTTGACAAAAAAAAATACCTTTTTTAGCCAGATTTTTACCCTTTTGACAAGAAATGACCCATTTTAGCCATATTTTGACCATTTTTGACACTTTTTAGGAAGATTTTGACCCTTTTTGACATTGAAAATACCCTTTTTGGTCAGATTTTCACCATTTTTGACGGCGAAAGACACTTTTCAGACAGATTTTGCCCCCTTTTTGACCAGAAAATTCCCTTTTTAGCTAGTTTTTGACCCTTTTTGACATAAAAAAGTACCTTTTTAGCGAGGTTTTGACCCTTTTTTACAAGAGAAGACCCTTCTCAGCCACATTTTGACAATTTTCGACAAGGAAAGAACCTTTTCAGACAGATTTTGTCCCTGTTTGGCTGAAAATGACCCTTTTCAGCCTACTTTTGAACTTTTTTTTTTAAATATAGAAAAAGACCCTTTCCAGCTAAATTTTGAACCCTTGGGGCCAATTAAAGACACTTTTAAGACAAATTTTTACCCTTTTTGACAAGAAATACCCTTTTCAGTCTCATTTTAAACCTTTAGAGCATTTTGTGGGACCTTAGAACCTTTTTTAAAAGAAAAAAAAATCCGTTTTAGCTTTACTTCAACGCTTTTTACAAAAAAAGATACCTTTCAAAGAGATTTTGGCCATTTTTGACAGGAAGAGACCCATTTCAGCCTGATTTTAACCATTTTTTATTTTTTATCAGAAAATACCCTTTTCTGCCAGATTTAGACACTATTTGACAAGAAAAGACACTTTTCAAACGGATTCTGACCTTATTTGGCAAGAAAGTACACTTTTTTCTATCTTTTTGACAAGATGAGCCATTTTTAGCCTAATTTTGAACCTTTTTTTTTCACTAGTAAAGATCCTTTTTAGCCAGCTTCTAAGCAAAATAGTAGTAGGTTTTCCCTTTGAAGAACCGTAAATTTTTAGTTTGCGCAATATTTAAGTGGCCACTTTCATTGTAGGATGACACAAAAGAATTGTCCAGGAGTGAAAAAGGTTGAATGAGGATAGCCTGCGGCTTTCGGGCTGATTTGAATGTTTTATCCGGTATTGTGATTAGGATTGTGTTGTTAGACTTTAGGGATGGGTTAGGAGGTGAAAAAGGTTTTGTCGGTTGTTCTCCGAGGGTTATTTGTGCCTGGCTTATTGTCTCCGGCCTTTTATTACCTTGGAAGCGTTTTCTCCCCCGTAGAAAATCCGTTTGTGTCTCGCAGTTCTTGTCGTCTCCTCCCTCCCCGGAACCCTTCTCTTCAATGACCAACACCCTCTAATATCTTTTTGTTCCCCCCTCTTGTTCAGAAAATTACGATTTTAATAAATCTCTCTTATCTTAAGAATTCGTGAGGTAATATTTGGATGATATAAATTACTGAAGAGAATAAACAGAGGGGGTTGTTGGACGGATACCAAATATATAAACGAGAAATAGAGGTCTTCTTGATATCCAATCGTTTTCCCCTTTTAACGAACAACCCTTGTCAGAAATTAAACTGCTTTTCTTTTATAAGCCCAAACCATTCACAACAATCACATAAAAACAATATTTTTCACTATTCCAAAGGATATTTTATTCAAATTTTGAAAACGTTTTCTCATAATCCAAATCGAAAGATGCATTCCTAGTCGCTGTCTGAACTTTCGGACGAAGATGATGAACTTTCTGACGATTTCTCATCTGAATTTTCATTTTGAGATGAAGGCTCGAGTGTAAAATTTTCTTGATTAATTTCCAGACTTTCCGAAATCGGTAAAACTTCTTCCCCACATCCTCGGACTTCTAAAATAAGAAATAGAAACCAATTAAAGAAGGAAAAAAATTGGCCCTCAAGTGGGATTCAAACGTACGACGTTTTAACCACCTATTCTGGATTGTATTCGCAGACTTTAATACCATTGGAAGTCTAACCTTTTTTTTTTTTTTTTGTCTTTTTTCTTGCCCTAATTTACTTTGTTTAATTAAAAAAATTAAAATATACTTTATAAACTTAAATAAAAAACAATTTATTTAAAAAAAAGAAAAAAAAATCATGAATAATTTTTTTACCTGCGTTGAGTAATAGACCTGTCAAAAGCAGTAAATAAATAAACATGTTAGTTGTCATGGCTAATTGGTTGTATTGACTTCAGAGAAATATACTAGACCTAAAGGGGTTTTTTGCGAGGGTATTTCAATTCATAATTAGATCATTATTATGCACTTCTATTATAATTTATGATAACAGCTATTGTCCATTAGTTATCACATAGAAAATTTCGGTTTTTTGAATGAATAATTAATGAATCTTGGAATGTAATAAGGTCTTATTTTGCAATGGCATTCTAGATTATTATTTTAAGTAGTTCCGTATCTGTAAGTTAAGTCCATCTCCATGAGAATACCATTAGCCACAATAAGGCGATAATTATTTATATTCAATTGGCTTTAGACACATTTAGACACATAATTGAATTGAATTAAAGTTGAAGAGTGATCCCTGAATGAGTTTTATTACAATTTTTTTGATGTTTTAGTTTGCCATAAGAAACATTGAAAAACTCATTGTCACTTTGCTCCCATTAGGAAAATTGCTTTAAAAAGGTTCGAAAATGACAACATCAAATCTCTGCCTCAGGGAGTGGAATATTATTCCCTGTTCCTTTTTATTCGTCGCAGAAAATTGTTCAAAAATATTCGCTAAAGATTGCCATGTTACTCCTAGTGATGAAAATAAAATTGTTTTACAAAGGTTTGAAGTTGTCGCTATTTATC
Organism: Orius laevigatus; assembly: GCA_018703685.1. Classification (NCBI taxonomy): domain Eukaryota; kingdom Metazoa; phylum Arthropoda; class Insecta; order Hemiptera; family Anthocoridae; genus Orius; species Orius laevigatus. The sequence goes on from JAGWEN010000174.1 coordinate 132,254, forward strand.
CTTTGAACTTAGAAATGCAACAAAATACCATTCTTAGAAGACTTTCGAACCAGCATCTGAAAATTTTGAACGAATCCGCACGATATGATATTGATATCAATTTATATAATTTTTGATTCTGAGACTACTGCCCCCATTGCAATAGGTAGATTTTCTGAAAGAAATCTACCTAACAAAGGAAAAGTTTATTTATATCGGATATTCGAAAATTGAGTGGATTTTTTAAAAAATTCAAAAAAAAATACCTAACATAATTCTTTCTGATTGCCTGTTTTTAAATTTAATTTTTATTTTTATTTATTTTGTAACAAACAAACTTTTAGGTAAAAAAATTAATCCAACAAATTGACGATATAAGAACTTTTATTTTATCCATAATAATGATACAAAACATTAGGGTAGTTAGATTAGCCACGAAATTACTCGCTTTTTAAATATTGCACTTTTAACCTCTTTGGGTCAACTTTTCTTTAACTTTTTCGACGAAAGTATGGATCATAGAAGGTCTAGAATTGGTAGGCTTAGAACCTTCTGTTTCATGGTGTCCTTGCTCTTCATTCCCCTCATTTGTCGGCTCTTTTTCTTCCTCTCCTTTATGTTCATGCTCGTGTTCTTCGTGATGGCCTTTACATACCTCACATGGCCTGGATTCACATTCTGAAAAGTTTTAAATAGAAATTAATTTAAAAACAACTCAAGTTAATTGAAAATTGCAATAAACTTATGTAGACTGAGTGTATTTACTCTTTTTATAGTTATTAAGCAAAATATGATTCGCTAAATTGTTTATCCTAATTACCAAAGAAAAAAAATCTACCTAAAAAGCATATTTAGCATTGTAATTACCCATAATTAGAAGGCTAAGAAATAGCGCGAAAGGGATGACAAAAAGTTTTCCGAACATGGTCCTGTTACTGAGATGGATAAACAAAGGTAATAAAACTGAATAGGTCGTTAAATAAAAAGGAAATTTTTGAAGATAAATCTATTGTTACTTTATCATCAAACGTCAACGTCTTTGTTATTTTTTCGGACGATAGTGTCATAATTTAGGGTTCCTTTATATTTTCGGTTGAGCATTGTTCTTTCGTAATTAATTATTCATAACGAAGATTTCGGCCCCCTGAATATATATAACGGGTAACGTCCTTATGAAAATCACCAGTTACAAAATGTTCAGACAAATAATAAGTTTGCTCAGCGTTTTCGCCCTTTTCACCGCTTTGGCTTACGGTAAGCGATCATTAGTTATTTTAGAATTTAAATTTATTTATTTGTTTGTTGTAAATAGCGGCCGAAAACGAAGGGGAAGGAGGGAATCCGGATTGGTCGGCCATGTTGGAAAAGGGAAAAGAACTTTTTGAAAAGCTTAAGGAAAAATACGAAGAAATGAACCGCGAACAGTAATCCAACACTTCACACGATTATGCTTTTCTTTTGCACACGCTTTAAAAAAATAAAAAAATAAATAAAAAACTTAAAATACTTAAAATCTCGTGTTCTATTCTTTTTTCAACCTCAAAATTCTTAATTCAGAACCTCATTTTCCTTGGACTTAGCAAAGATTAAGTTTTTGGGAAGAATTCCCTTTATTTTGCGTATTACATAATTATGGAAAATCAAAGACAATTCATCTCTAGGGAGGTGAAACGATGAAGGGATGTTTGTATGTGACCGTGAATTTCAGCGGACCTCCAAGTCTCCGTGCCCAAGAATAATTTTCACATGCTAAAACTCAAATCATTAGAATTAATTAACCCATTAATTATTCATAACGAAGATTATACTTGGTTTGTATATATTGGGTGGAGGACTCTTTGAAAAATAAATTACTCTCAAAATGTTCAAACCATTGATATTCGTCTTGGGCATCTTTTGCATCATAGCTTCCTTCGCATACGGTAAACAGACATTTTTCATAGACATTTTTTAATTTGAAAATTGGTCTAGCTGCCGATAGCGAAGAAAACCTCAAGGGACTCGATTTGACCCAAGAAATGCAACAATGGAGAAATCTTGTCACCAAGATGCAGGAGCAATATCAAAAAATATTTACCCGTTCACCCAATTATTAATGTACAATCAGTTATTTTGTAGCTTGTATGCATTATTGATTATACAATAGAATATGATAAATAAAAATAAACAATATTAAAACAATATTTAAAAAAAATACGAAATATATTTTCGTAATCCCCAGAACACCCTGATCACGAAAAAAAAAAATATTTTTTCATGTTCCCCAGAACGCCCTGATCACGAATATGGTCTTTAATCCTGGAGCCTCCATCGCACTTGAAATTAGATTTTAAAAAAGAGCCAAATATAAAATTTTAAAAAAAGTTAGAATTTATTGAGCAATATTGTCGAGTACGTTTTTAGCTCTAGAGACAAAGATAACTTGTAGGATCCAAACCGAACTTAGCTAATTTTAAACGTAATTAGTAAGTAACTTAAAATTATCGATCAAGTTTCGCCGTACGGTTTTTTCTATGGAGGCAACTCTATTATAGATAGAGGATTATGACCACCCTTAAAATAACAAGCACTAAATTACCATTAACATTAGCCTAGTCCGAATTCATCGGGCGGAAGGTACTCTTTTGCTGTTGTCCGCCCTCAAATCCACCATGATTTTCTCAAAACTCGGTCTACTTCGACCAATATGTAAACTTTCCCCGAACTGCCCTTTTTTTATTCTAATATGCATGTGAAGGGCCGGAAGGAAAAAAGATGAAAGTCACATTTTGAGATATTAGCGCTATCTAGGGGCTATGAAGAAGTACGCTCAACTGGTAGAAGAAAAAGGGGGAAAAAAGATAAGAATGTCCGAAATCTGCAAGAAAAGGTTCGGATTAAGGGAAAAATAGATGAATGTTACAAGCGTTACAATAGGTTGACTTGAGGTAAACTTCTGTACCTAATACATTCTGATTCTTTGAGTAAAAGATTGATAAAAAAGTGTGGCAGTATTCCACCCCACCAAATGGATGAATGAATGAATGGTGTTACCCCACCCCAAATGGGAAAAAAAAGTGATCTTGACTATCGCTACCAAGTGGATGTTTACTGGAAACTAAGAAAACTGAGTTTTTGGTATCTTTATCTCTGCTCATGTGCACTGATTGACTTGAAATTTAATACAGATCCTCTGTAATACTATAATAAAAATCCATAAAAATTTCAAGTCGAGAAATGCGATTTCAAAAAACCCTGTTATTCACTTTTACCAATATTTGTCTTTTTCTTCTCCTTAAGACTAACAGGGCTACAGCCTTAGCCAATCAATCGACCTGAAATTTCAGTATTTTTTGTACGTATAAGTGTAGGTAATGAAAATAGATCACACAGTCTTGTGTTAAATAAAATTTTGAAATATAATAGATTTAAATGAGAAAGAGACATTGAAAATTGGGTCGTGGTTTTTCCTAATAAACGCTCTTTTTCGTGCCATCGTATAATTTATTATGCAAAACCTAATTTCAATGTAATAAATAAATTATTCATAACTAAGGCTGCAGCTTCAATATATAAACGCCGTGTGCACCTCAAAAGAATCAATCATTTCAAAAAATGTTTTCAATCGTACTGCTCATTGGCATTTTTTGCCTCTTTGCTTCAATCGCATTCGGTAAGAAAATATAATTTAATTAAAATTAATTTTATTTTCAATTATATAGCAGCCGAAACTGAAGGAGAAGTTTGGGGCGAAAAAATGCAAAAGTTGGCCGATCTTTTTGATAAAATGCAACATCAATATAAAATTATGACCCGCGAAAAAGGATATTAAAATTTTGCAACTTTTATTTCAAAAAATAATGTTATTCTGTACACAAATTTTCAAAACTAGCTTCCATTAGAAATAAAATGCTCCTAAAAACTTCAAAGTAATAATAAATTGTAAACAACTCTTTAAATTTTACCTCAAAGACTAAACCTTTTATAAAATTTCCTTTGGTGTCTTCATATTTGATAGAAGTAGAAACTATTCTCTACTGCGGTAGCCACCTGTTGGACGAAATAGTGGATATTTTCCTCTAAGGTTCATAATAACTGCGAAAAGTGAATTTAACTTTAACCCTCGTGTAACCTTCGAACTCCAATCATCACCAAATGAGTTATCTAAGCTTATTACGTTTCCTTTGATGCTACGTAATATTAATTGAGTCCTAACAGTACCATTATGGCAAATGGAGGACATCGACAAATTAATGGAACTTCCATTATAATTTAATGCATCTCAAAATAGTGTATAAAATATTTAGTTTTTAAGTTTTAGTTTCATATGACCATGATGTGGTTTCTTCAATTTGTCCATAATTTCCCTTCCATGATGCATCCAATTTTGTATCTGCTGAACATTGGCGTTCACGTTATTGTTTTCATTCCCGCTTTCGTTTGATCCGTTCGATTGTTCTGTTTCCGAACAGGAACCTAAAACATAAACTATTCAACTAGGTCATACAAAGCAAATGAAACAAAAAAACAAAATAAATATAAAAGTTTATGAAATAAAAACCTGAATTTCGAGACAATGCAACCAACGCGAATAAAATAAGAACAAGTTTCGCCGACATAATGGCTTCTACGTTTGAATGTAAATTACTTTGACTTCAGCCTTTTTATCCTTGAAAGTACACCGCAATCGAAAATGCAAATAAATTTAGAAAAAAGTATCCTTAACAAACTTGTTGATAAGTTTTTTTTTACCTAATTAAAACAAAGCTTCCATTTTAACTGGCAAGTTTGCTCTTTTGGGCCATACTTTTTGGAAAAACTCACTCGTTATAAAATATAGCATATTTTATGTCTTTTTTTAATAATAGGACCAAAAGTTTTCAAAAATGGAGAACATAATTTAATATAATAATGCAAATAAAGTTAATAAATTGTGAACAAGATTAGGAGTAATACGGTCTATTGTTTCCAGGGAGATTATGTGCATATTTAAGTGCACACAAATGGTATAAATGCATTCGGATATTTTAGTAGAAAGCAACTCAACGAGAACAAGCAAAAAACATGAATTCAAAACTTGTATTGGTCGTCGTTTCCATCCTATTCATCTGGACATTCATTTCTGGTAAACCATTTTAATATTGATTTTAAAATTTGTAAAAAAAAATTTCTTAAAAAAAATTAAATTCTAGTTTAAAATGTCATTCTAAATTATTTAGGAGCGTATGTAAATTGGGCGCAAAACTAAAATGAGTGGCATGGGCAGTTTTGGAGGGTTTGGAAGTTTAGGGGGTTTTGAAATTTTGGGCGGTTCGTTAGGTAAGCGAAGTTTGGACAGTTTAGGCAGTTTGGACGTTAAGAACATTGGAATGATTTGGAAGGTTTTTACAGTCTGGGAAGCTTAGGCAGTTTTGAAGGTCTTGGCGGTTGGGGAGATTAGGATAATTTCTAAAGTGGTTCTTACAGTTTTTGCAGTTTTGGAGGTCTGGGCAGTTGGGCTGATTTTGGCATTTTTGGTAGTTGGGGCGATTTTGGTAGTTATGCTGATTTGAGTGATTTTAGCTTGTTTGGTGATTTTTGTTGTTATGGTTTTGATGGTTTGGGCGGTTTGGGTGATTTGGGTTGTTGGGTTGATTTGGGTAATTTTGTTTGTTTGTTGTTTCCATTGGTGGTAATATTCTCAATATTCATTTTTAATTCTTTAACTGGAAATTGGAATGTAGTTTGTTTTTAATGTGTATAAGTTCCACTTTTTTTGCTGCGCCCAATTTACAGTTTTGCTTTTCCATCTTTTGCGCCTAACTTACATTTTCCTTTATTTATCTTTTGCGCCCAGTTTACATTTTTAACGTCCGCCTTTTTTTATTATTATTATTATAATCCTCATTCAGGATTATTTTAGAGACTACAATTTTTAATTATAAAAAAATTGGATTTTATTTTTGTGTATAGGGATCGAATGTTCTGAATCTGAAGAAGGAGGCGAGTCCTCAGGAGAAACTAATGAAAACAACAACATCAACCAAAACATCCAACAACTTCACGTTTTGATAACCCAAGGAAGGGAAATGATCCATAAATTGGATTCTGCCTACCAAAAATATTATAAGCCATAAAAATGTTTTTTAAATCTTAAAAAATAAATTTTGTTCGCACGGAATTTTCTCTTGAAGGGGAAGACTGGAAGGCTCCGAGAACAAATTATGACGTCAAGACTTATTGCCTTCTTTATTTATAGGAACCCTCGGCTTAATCAGGTCCCCGATAAATCCCAAATGGGCCCTTGTTCAAATTTAATAAACTGTGATTTATAAGACGGTAAGTCCTGTTCGAAATCAATGCTTAAACTTTGACCAAAAAAACGTTAAAAACTACCCACTACTAACTTAAGTACAAATCATACAAGAAAAAAAGGGCGGATCCTTTTTGAGCACATTTTTCCTTCTTGGCCCGCCAAACTAATATATTTAAAAAAATTTGTTTTACCATTTTCTAAGCTCTAAAATGAGACAAAAATGGACTTTTGCGAAAAAACGCTTTTTAGGATCATATTTCCATTTTTTTACTGTTTTTTCGCTTTCAATAATTAATAAAAACCACTTGTTTCCATTTGAACTCATTATTTTTAATGGATGTTTAAGGTTGAGTACACAAATGCCTAATTTTTCATTGATTTCATGATGTGAAATGAAACATTAAGGCAAAATAAAAAGGGAACGTTAATCAATGAAAGCGATGTGTCAATCAAGAGGGTGGAATTGGTTGAAAACATTTCGAATCGAACACTCCCCAGCGAGTAGGCCTGGGACAATCAGAGTTCGCGACCAATAGGACTTTTTTTATTCCCTCCCCTCCTACTTCGCCTTATAACTTTTCTCTTTTTAAGCGAAAAAAAATCACCTCATTTTCCCTTCCAATTTTATCTCGTCTTTCATTAAAAGCCTTTCATTTTATAAATGGAAAGATTTTAATTTATAGGACCAGTATGATTTTTTTAAAGCCGCAATTTGAGGTTGATTACTTGTTGAAAAATTTAATGACAGAATTTTTTTTTGGGGGGAGGGGAAGGCGTAAATTATTAAGGGTCACCCAGGTGTTGGCCTTTTCGGATTTTTGGACTTTTGCCCACATTGATGTCAGAATGAATGGGAAGTTGTATCTATTTCTGAAGGGTTCCCCATTCACATATGAGTGGGCGAGGCCAAAATCTAGCCGACATGACAGATCGACCTTTTCCCAATGCTGACAACGGATATCCTTTACGTTTTTAGAGTTCGTTTCCGCCCCGATGTGTAAAATTATCATAAAATCTCAATTCTAAAATAAATTTTTAAAAATATTTTCGACGCTTTGACTAGTAAAATATCGTTCTTTGATGGCAACATTTTAGGTGGTAACATCTCTTTTTCACCATCCCCTTTCCATTCTTGCCCTAACTGAAACAGTAAATCTTAGAACTGAGAACTAATGTTGTCAGCGAGTCTAAGGCGTAGCCCGTGTAGAAAAGGAGTGAGAAAGAAGCCTTTTGAACCACTTTTACTAAAGTTGTTTGGAATTAGAAGATAAATTTTTCCAAGCCGTGACGCCCCCTAGGAGGGAGTAAAAGATGAAAATAACAAGTGTACCGTAATCTCTCCCTTTTTAAACTCATCTTCATGGATTATAAAAACTCCATCGTTCAACCTTTCTCCTTTTTAATTGCATCTAACCGCAACTTTCATACTTTATTCACTAATCATTTTTATAACTTCTAAACGTAATTGAATTGAGAGGATTTATCTTTAGCCAACGATAAGTCCCAGCTCATAGAAAATTAATTTAGGACATAATCCTTTAAGAAGGTATACTTCAGAGCAAAATGAAAGCGTGATCAATAATTTCTGTTCGTTTAACTCGATATACAACATTCCAATACTGGATCCATTTTTTCCCATCAATTTCAAATCTATTTTTGCAACTTTATGATTCAAGATCGATATTTTTATTAGGCTTTTTTCCCTTCATCTTAAAATTTTCATAAAAGGTGGAAAAAGTAAGAGAAGCAGACTTTTTCCATAAATATTCATTAGATATTTTTTTAAAATATGAAAATCTTAAGGAAGGATTTTTCAACGCTCCATTCATTAATTCATTTATTCCTACTTGATGTTTTAACTCACTTGGCGATTAAAGTGAAAATTGAAAAAGAGAGAGTGAACGAGTTAGGGCTAAAAAGATGAAGGGGAGAGAATATTTATTTTTCTTAAAATATGAGAGTTAATAAAACATTTTTGTTTGTTAAAATAAATTAATCTTTTATACGATAATCCTTTGTAATAAATTTGTGATAAATCCTGGACCTCATTTTCATTTATTTTTAAAATCCAGTGATGATAAGAAATCTGAAAAAAATCTACGGGAGAACATAATTTTAAATTTTCGTTTTGAAATCAGGTTATGCATAGGCTAGTATATTCTGGAGAAGTTGAGCGGACCTAAAGGAAATGGTTGTTTCCTTAACGACAATAGGCCATCGCCCAATTACGGACATCTAAAAGCGTTCAATGGCATTTGAGAGGCAATGGTCTAGAAGGGTCGAACAAAACATGAAACAGAGTAGGAGGCATTGAAGCCAGACAATCATTAGCGTTTGAACAGCGAACGATTTGAAATTTCTCTCTGGAATAAAATTTATTATGCTCGTCAAAAACATTTTTTTTCCCTTTTTGCCTCTCTATAATTAGACAAACGTTGAACCGCTTCCAGGATGCCAGGTGGGCCGAAACGCATCGTACGCTTTTTAAAAAACACGTTTTAACCCACATGTAAATCCGGAATGCGTTATATCCGTTCGAGATGCCTGGTTCATTAATTAAATTATCTATTTTTAATATGAGTACATTAATTTTAACTTATATTTAGACATCTCTAAGGTTTAAGTTTCGTTATCTCGTAAGAAATTCATGTTTTGACGATTGTAAACAGATTAGGCCACTGCAGTCTAATTTTTGATAAATCACCCAAAGTGGCAACACCGTCTAAAGCCAAACTTTATGGAATCTCAGGTTTGATTAGCCCAAAAAGTAGCCAAATATGTGATAAATCCTTAAACTGGCAAGACTTTTGAAATTACAAATTTTTAGGACTACATGGTTGTCAGATTAGGCCCAAAAAAGTATCTCAAATTTGCCCAAAGTGGTAGCACAGTCAAAAGCCCAACTTCGAAAAATAACAGGCTTGAGAGATTAGGCCAAAAAAAGTATCCCAGTTTGTCATAAATCCTTATACTGGCAAGCCTTTTGAAATTCCAAATTTTTAGGACTACATGGTTGTCAGATTAGGCCCAAAAAAGTATCTCAATTTGTGATAAATAGCACAAAAAGGCAACACTTTCTAAAGCCCAACCTTATAGGTTACAGGGTTGCCACTTTAGGCCTAAAAAGCATCCCAATTATTAAGATAAATCGCTGGTTTTGACGTACTTAAAAAAAAATTCATAATCCACTCGTGTTTTGTCATAAAAGTGATACTTTAATCAAAAAAGCTCCTTCAACGTAATTCAATATTTAAAGGCAAACTAGGATAACGTTTTATTAACTAAGCCCCGAGTATGAAAAGGCTTCAGGAGTAAACCATTGCTACAAAAGACGCTTATAAAGTTAAAAACCTTTTATATCCTGAAAGCCTTTAGCCCGAGACCCCAAGTTTAAGCTCACACTTGAATCAATAAATGGGATTTAATGAGAGTTTAAAAGTTTCCCTCAAGGAAAAACAACGTCTATTTTGAGTCCAAAATCCAATCCTGTTTCCACTTCTTTTATCGTTCCCAATATCGTCACGGTTTCGCCTTTTATTCCATCTTCCTAATCTCTTTTCAACCAATTCAGTTAGATTATACAAATTCAGATTTCTTAAGTTAATTATCAAAATTATCAATTTTTATCTCAATTTTTTCATTTCTACAAGAATGATATAAAGTTTCGTTATTAAAATGTGAAAACTGTTGGATTTTTGTCTCTGGGCCAGGAGGTAAATAAGATTAGCTCATTTCTTGAAAAATCTACCTAAAAATGTCATCGTTCTTAATTAAAATTTCACCGGGATTTGAATACCCGAAACAACGCAAACGTAATACAAGTAGACGGGTGGAGATTTCATTTACATTTATTAAACTTCCTAGAAGGTATTTCTTTCGGAAAACGTTTTTAATCAAACTCCTCTTCTTCTTTTCTCCATTGTACGCTTTTATATCTGGCCATTTATAATACTTCTAGTTTTATTTAAGCTACTTTTAACTTTGTTTCATGTTCAAAAAGCACTTAAGAAGTTTATTAGTCATGTTTTCTGAAAGTAGACTTTAAAAATTGAGTCTTAAAATTAAATAAATAGTAACCGTAGAAAATCCTATAAATAATAATCCAACTTTTATTTTTATTACAGAACAAAATTAAGTGGACTAGGAGATTCCAAAGACTAAAAAGTTTTTATTAAAAAAATGTAATATTTTGTTTTTAAATTATTTAAAAAATTTTATTTCACGATATTTATATACTTAGTATGTTTTTGGCTCAAAATAAATAATTGAAATTTTATGGATTCACATAATATAAGGGTGGATCCGTCCTTGCCCTTATCTCTTTGTTGAAAGTGGGAAGACGTGCATTTAAAATTCATGAGGACAGTTATTAAACTACTTTTACATATTCATACAGATAAACAATCACAATATGTGTTCGCTTCCATAATAAATCACCCTCTACTCTTTGCTTATATCATTATTAAAAAACTAATTTCGGGACTTGTGACGTCACACCTTTGGATTCCAAACGAGCGAACTAATTGTATGTAGCTCTCGTAAAACTTAAAAGGATTGTTAAAGTGTCAAAACCATTACTAAAGGTCCAAATCCTTCTAGAAATTCATCCAAAAGGATCATAATTTTCAGTAGAAAATTCTCAATGGGTTCAAAAAAGTGTAATTTTTGTTAATTAGAAGGGTCATATCATGATAATTCTCCACAAAATGTTCCTAAGAGTCATACTTAGTTCTCGTCATTTCCATTTTTTTCTGTCTTAAAAGGTACAGTACCTAATTAACGATAAAAAATTATAAAATAAGGTAAAAATTAAATTTTCATTTATTGGGGGTCTCCTTATTAATAGTATTTGATATTTTGACGGCTTTCGTCAATTTCCAATGTTTACAAGAGGTTTGCAAAAGAAACCGCATGGAGCGCTAGTGTAACTTCAAATTTAAACAGACCATCCACGATCTTTGCCAGTCTAACATGTTAACTTCTTAGAATTAACAAGCCACTAGAATATCCCTAAAATACATCAAGGTTTCCTTTTTTCCTCAATTTTCCAATAATAATTTTTCCGTATTCCTATTAGGTAGATTTCTTTTTTATACATATTTTATAAAAGTTTAAATTAGATCCTAGAGTAAATGAAAACTGACGTTTATTATTAAAATTGACGGTTTTCAAATATTGTAATTTCCTTTTGCGTTGAGTTTATTTTGCATTAGTTTGAGAAGTTTGAAATGCGTCAGACATTTTGAATTTAAATTTTTCGCATGTATAAACAAAAAATGTCGGAAAAATTCCTTTTGTCCCATCTTTGGGATAAATCAAACAATGGAAATTCCTCAGAAATAATTATTGGATCTGGAATAAAAGGTCGAATTTCCCATTGATTCGTCGTTCAAAAGGGTCCGGTCGGCAATTCGTTATCAGAACCTATTATTTTCATAAACGGGTCAGTAATTGTTTCGATAGGATCGTAAACGAGAGGATTTTTATATATAATTTAGTCGAATGGAGGCGGTGTCTATTATTGACGAGTTAAGTAGGGCCTGAATTGAGTGTAGGAGACGATCCCTTTGTCTTCCTTCTGGATATCCCATTGAGACTGAGTCTGTTCCATTGAGATAACAAGAGAGACGCTCGTAATTATCTTACGTTCCCTTCCAAGTGGTCTAATTTTCGAGCCTATTCCCCTCCCACTAATCCCACAAAGGAAAATGGAATTTCCGATTATGTGACTTTTCAATGAAGTCTTCGGACATTTTAATTATACAAATAGGTGTGTTAAAAACGATAAAAAATTCTTTTAGCTAATCCTTCTTTTAAAAAAAGTAATTAACATCCTTTGTGACATTAAAGCTATATGACCTTTTTAGATGCCCACCTTATTCCACCTACTCGATGCAGCCCTACCCTTATCTTCACATCAACCGTCCTTGGGATTTTAATTAAAAAATAAATTCAACAACCACAAGGGTATAAAAGGATTAAAGGACAATTACAGAAAATTAAAGAAATGAACAGACTTTACTGGTCGTAATTGCCGGTCGCGATGTTGAATATCAAATTCTGAGAACACTTTTTTCTTCAAACATGAAAACGGTATCTTCTACTTTTTAATTTACATAAATTAACGTTTTTTTGAGTCTTAACGAAAAATGGCTTCTTCTTCGTTTTATGAGCAATTTATTCACATTCAAATATTTAAACTTATCTTGTTTGTTTCTTCAATTTACGCTTTACAAATTCACGGTTATTTAAATTAAAGGAAGAAAATCCTGAATAATCCTCTTCTCAACTTGACCGAGATTAAAGTTTCATTTGTTAAAGCTCACTGAAATTCGACCGGAAACTTCTTGATTTTAGACGGGAGGCCTAGTTTGGGAATTCAATTAGATAGTTGTAGTCCAGTTCTTAAGTACAAAAAAGGAGGCTTACCTGGAAAACTAATTTCGAAACTAATGAAACTTAATATTATGTTGAGGTATCTACTCTTTTAACTAGGTTGATGAATTGAAGATTTGGCTATTTTAAAGGTAAAATTGGGATAAAATTCCCATATATAGCAACACTGTTAAGTGGAACCCTCGAAACGGTAACTTTCTCCAACATTTAGTGAAAATCGGTGGTTTTATGCCGAAATTTCAAGTTTTGGTAGGGCGGAACGCTGCCGCGTTCATAGCCCACACCTCTTGAGGGTCCTTCCTGTACATATTATATGGTAAGAATTTGGTGAAGATCGGTGGTTTTCTGCCAAAATCTCCATTTTTGGGTTGGGCGGAACACTTCCGGGTTCCTAGCTCTACTTCCAAAGCCCTACCCTGTATATAGTAGCCGTGTTTAGTGACTGTCGAATGGGAGCTTAAATGTAAGAAGTCCTTCCAACTTGACTCCTAAGCTCATGGCAGGTTCAAAGCCATAACGCAATGTTATTCATAACTTTTCTCTCATCATTTTCTTAGATTTCACAGGTTTATTGCTGAGATAAACCCGAAAAGTTACCCTAGACCAGATTGGTTGAATTCATTAATTTGTAAAAGTGGATTTGTATTTTTATAAATGTGAATCATAACGCTATGCTGGCATATCCATGCTACGTGAACCTTTTGGTTTTTCCGTCTAATTCGTATGTTCCTTAGGCTTAGTTATCTAAAGGGGAAAGTGTTGGTGAAAGTAAAGGGTGGGGGTACCAAAGTGATCGATGGCTTGTGGTATACTTGAAGTAAACATAGGTCTAAATCAAACTCTATCTTCTCAACCACACCACCACTGATAGATGACTCATCTTATCTCAGAGGCAGACACTTTGCTTTACTTTAGGTTCTTTCCGATTAAATTAATGTTTAAAAAATAATAACCGTTCCAAACAAAAAAATAAGGTCGCGTACTTTCCAAGGTCCTTATCAAGGAGGTGGGAATTCGAACGTCGGCGTCGATCGAGAGGTTTAGATGGGACATTAGGGCTCCCGGCCGCGATAACGCAACGATATCGCTTAATGCAAGTGGCCCACATTTTTATCTCTCCCCTTCTTTCGCTTTTCTTTTTCACGTCAAACCCCCAACGTATTTTTTTAAATTAAATATCTGAAAAATCGGATACACCTTTTCTTTTTATGGAACTATAAGGAATTCTTTAATTTTTTACTCGAACGAGCAGGGTTTTTCCGATAGCGAAAATCTATAATATGCCCTCCTACCCGAATTTTCTTCTCATTCTCTCCTTTCTCCTAACATCATTGTTTTACCTCTCGTACATTTTCGGGTGAAGTCAAGTCGAAAGAAGAGGCGTGACATATTGCCGATAAAATGATGGAACAGAAGCGCCTCTCGACTCCATTAGTAACCTCGAACTCAGAGTGAAAGTTATCGACCTCCCCTTGTATAGGAACCACAAAAGGAATTCAAACCCGAAAGCACCTTCGCATCAAAATTCCTTCATTGAGATGAAAATTTACAAATTTTCTTTTATTTTTAAAAAAACAATCGTCTTGAAAAGTGACGATTTAAAAATAAAAGTTTTCACCAAACAAAAAAAAATCTTCCCCACTCAGAAAGAAGTTATCAGGGAAAGAGGGTGGTAAGAACATAACTTTGAGCTTGTTATGAATTCAATTTGTGCGAGCCCCTCCCCGCCTTTTGGGGTGGGCGCGAAGGCGGTCTTCTGGTGTGAGGGGGGAAATAGAAAGTGGAAAGTAAAGGTTGAATAAGAGGAACTGGAAAGTCCATCCTTCACGCCTAAAACGGCTCCCCCTGTTATTGTTTTATTCAACCGCAGACTTGAATTTATGTTCTGCCCTATTGACGAGCCTCACTCCGTTTAGACGTTCCCGGAGACAAATGAGACGCCTCAACCTTCTGCTACCTCTTTCTCAACTCTTCCCAAATATATGGCTCTTTCCAAAAAAGAAATACTTTCTATCAAATGATTTATTAGTTTATGTATTAATTTGATTCTTTTATTTAAAAAAAGTTAAATGATTTTTTAAATGTGGGTCAAAGGTTTAAGAAAACCTGATCATGACGATAAGTGGGTAAAAAACGGAATAAATCGTCCTCTCTTATCTCAAACGTTGCCTTTCATCCAAACCGCGGGGGTTTTTCCTTAAATGCCCTCCCGGACTTTTTTTCGTCTGTTTTTCATTTATTTAAGGGATAAAGCGATCGTCTGTCCTGAAGGGAAACCGCCCGGAACTCGAGATAAACTCCGACCTCCTCCCCCTCAATATTAAGCTTAAAAAGATCCATTAAGATCGGCAATAGTGTCCGCGTCATTTATTTAAAAATACTAAACGGCCTAATAGTAATCGAATCAGAGGGTTTGTCCTCCTCTCTTTTTCTCTTCTTTTTCCCTCCTCTTTTAATTGGAAGGCAATTAGTTTAATCCCGGATCTTTTATTTTCAAAAGTGAGGTATTTTTCAGAGGCCTTTTTAATTTCGTTTGAGAACGAGGACGAATTTTATCACCTAATTAAAAACCTAATAAGACCCTAAATTGGTTAGAAATGAATATTTTGGCTTCTAAAATAACAAGAAGAATGTCTTTTCAGGTGGGAAAAAAATCATGACTAAGTTAATTTTTAACTTATACAGCCTTATGACGATTTCAAATTTGGTCAATAAAATTGATTATTTCTTAGCTATTCTGTACGTATAAATTCACTCAAACACATTATTATTACCTTATTAATTAATTAGTAATTAATTAATTCATGGGGAAAACTTTTTTTAATTTCAATCATAACTTGAATTTGGTGGTAATTTTATGAAAATAGTACTAATTCCGCTCAAACACATTATAATTACCTAATTAGTTAATTACTTAATTCATTAATTAATTTTTGGGAAAAAATTTTTCTTAGTCATAACTTGAATTTGGTTATAATTTTATGAAAATGGGACCAATTTCACTCAAACACATTATAATTACCTAATTAGTTAATTGGTTAATTAGTTAATTAATTAATTACCTAATTAGTTAATGAAATTTTATCGGGATCACGTGAAGATTATTGGTTAAAATTTGGTTAAGATCGGACCGGTAGAAAGGCCGTAGCACATTTTGCAAACGTTAGGTTAATTACTTAATTAATTAATTAATTTTTGGGAAAATTTTTTTCATTCATAACTTGAATTTGGTTATAATTTATGAAAATGGGACCAATTTCACTCAAACACATTATAATTAACTAATTACTTAATTAGTTAATTAATTACCTAATTACTTAATTAGTTAATTAATTACCTAATTAGTTAATGAAATTTAATCGGGATCACGTGAAGATTATTTGGTTAAAATTGGTGAAGATCGGACTGGTAGAAAGCCCGTAGCACATTTTGCAAACTTTAGACATATCTCCGCCATTTTGTCGAATTTCAAAAATCGCCTCTCGTCACTTTCAAGATAACCACGAAAGGAAGATTGTGTAAAAATTTCGTTGAAATCGGATGAAAATTGTGGCCGTGAAGTGTTCCGGAAAAAGGCGACGGACGGACGGACGGCCGGCACCACAGACAAAGTCATGTCCGACAAAGATCAAAACGTCAGTTTGACCTAGGGGGTCTGGAAGACCCTTCCCCAAAAACCCAGAATCCGACGGTATTACAATAACTTCTCTTTGAGAAGTTAAAATTAAAAGGTTTCATTAACAATTGTAGAATTTTTTTCGTTAATGCGATATTAAAATATTTGATTATTTTATTATAAATATTTGATTGACAAAATAATTAATATAATATAAAAAATACTTAAAATGCATACAAAACTTAATTATTAAAAAAAGTTTTTTAATGGAAAAAAAGTTTTGATTCTGTCAAAAACAAAGTTTAAAAGCAATTTTTTTTTTCTTCTATTTTTTAAGTCCTTCCTTTTGAGGTTGTCGAGGGTATTTTATATTATTTAATTTATTATGATTTTAAGAGAAAAAAAAAAGTACAAGTTAGGGGAGTGTTTTGTGTTAAGGAGGTCTCTAGAGCGAAGAGCTCTCTAGGCCTTGGATTACACGATATGAATTTTACAGGAGGTTCATGTATTGAATATATTTCAATGGGAAGGTAGCGACATGAAACGTTGAGGAGGAGGAGAAGGGAACCTCGTTCGGAATAATAATGTCAGGTTGATGACGACATTCTGTACACCTGAACGCGCGTTTATGGTCCCCTACATCCATTTTGCTCGATATCACCTTACTTATTAATAATTTATAATTAATGTTTGATATGTATATCTTTTTATTCAGGTCAGGTTTGAGGGTTTAAGGTGGTCAAAGGTAGACGAATCGTCCTGGGTAGCGATATGTCGACCGGAAGTGGCCGATATGTCAGGGGAAGTTCCGCTCTGAATCCTGATTTTTCCCTTTTCTCTCAGCCCCTTTCAATCTCGACTTCTTTTATACCTGTACAAAACAGTCACCCCCTCTCATAAAATAAAAAATCAATCTTTGAACGGATTGGGAAAAAAAGAAGATGGATTTAACTATTTGGAACTGAACGGTTGGGTTTTTGGGTCACTTAGACTCCCCCAGGCCTATTAACCGATCCCCCGATGGCCCTCTTGTAATTAGATTCCATCCGTAGAACCCCTTGGGGGCCTTTTTGCGGGTTTCTACTTCCGACCTCATCCCCTCCCATCAAAACCCCTCAACATCCATCCTCCCCTTCCCTAACACTCCACAGAACATTGGTCCTTGTTTACAAAACATGCAGGAAAACCGTTTTTGTCCAACTAATTACCCCTCTCGTTGTTAAAATTTGACTTGAAATTAGCTTTTTTAATATTTTCATTTTAATTCCTTGTTACCAATGTTTTTATGCAAACTAGTTCACACGTATGGATTCTGTTGGTTGGAAAAAAGTAGAATATAATTTGAGGGCTAACTTTCCGGCTGAAAATTTGTAACGAATTGCCCGTTTTCTGATTAAAATTGTTGCAATCAGAGTAGGAAATTTCCCAGAAAAATTAATCGAATTATTCCAAAGTGTAACGCGTAAAATGAATTCTCTAGTAACATAGACATATTATTATTCGACGAATTCCTATAAATTTTTTTAATTATTTCTGGCTAAAAATGTGTATATTTTTCTGCTATCTGTAATATTATATTTTCATTATAAATTTTGTATTCGATCCAATATTCACACTGAAAACACCAAAGTCTAGAATTTCATATTTTTTATGCTAAAAATATTCATTTTTCTAAACAATAATGTTCCGGTTAAAAATGTGAGAATATGTATTCATTTATTTTCCTTTTAAATAGCCAGATTTCGAGAGAATAAAATGTAGTTACGACGAAAAAGTCTCTATTTACCTTAGTTTTTGACCCTTTTTAAACAAGAGGAGAATTTATGATTAGGGAGATTTGTTTTGTTTCTTTTTTTACGAAGAAAGGGCCCTTTTTGATTTTTGATCCTATTTTGACACTAGGGGCTCTTCTATTTTTAACTATATTTTGTTCCTGTACGACAAAAATGCCCTTTTTAGCTTGATTTTTGACACGTTTTGGACAAGAGAGCCACTTTTAATCAGGCTGTGTTTTTTTAAGACGAAAAGGGCCCTTTATACATAGCTAGATTTTTTATCCTTTTTGGACCCTAAGGGCCCTTTTAACTAGATTTTGTTCCTTTACGACAAAAAATACCCTTTTAATTAGTTTCTGTTCTTTTAAGACGAAAAGGGCCCTTAATAGATTATTTTTAAGGACACTAGGGGCCCTTTTGACACTTTTTGGACAAGAGGGCATCTTTTAACCAGATTTTGTTCCTTTACTATGAAAATGGCCCTTTTTAGCTATATTTTTAATCCTTTTTGGACACTAGGGGCCCTTTTGGCACTTTTTGGATAAGTGGGCCCCTTTTAATCAAGTTGTGTTTTTTTAAGACGAAAAGGGTTCTTTATAGCTAGCTACCTTTTTGGACACTAGGGGCCCCTTTTGGCAATTTTTGGACAAGAGGGCCCCTTTTAATTAGATCGCGTTCTTTTAAGACGAAAATGGCCCTCTGTAGCTAGCTTTTTGATCCTTTTTGGACAACTAGATATTGTTCCTATGCCTTTTCTTTGTTTTGTTTAAGGTTTTGGCACTTGGGGGCCTATTCACTAGATTTTTTTTGTCACAAACATCCCTTTTAGCTGATTTTTAGATTGAATTTTGATCATTTTTGGGAACTAGGTGCCCTTTACGACAAAAAAAAAGGCCTCTTATAGCTTGATTTTGGTAGTTTTTGGACAAGGGCGGCTCTTCGTGGCATCCTGCCTGTAAAAAAACTCGAAAATCTTGATGCCAAAAGTCACCCTAAATACCACCAAAATTTTCATAGTCTTAATCACTTTCATTTCTAACAAATTGCTAACTTTATTGAGATAATTATATGATTTATAGGGAATTTTGAACATAATATAGGATATGTGGGTCACAGAAATCTTCTTAATGAGTTAGTTAAGTTATGAAAGCACAAACAGTCGGTAATCCGAGGAGAATAGATGGTTGTCATTTCAGATAACACGAGGTGGGCCTCCACGACTAAGGCTACTAATTAGATTTATTAGTAATTAGCCTCACGGCAATTAGCGGCCGTGTAGCCTCGCCCTTTACACACTGACCCAAACGAACAAACACTTTCACGCTTCCCTTCCTCCGCTCCTTTTTACCTTTCTGATTAATCCCAAAATCAGATAATCACCCGTCTTTTCATTTCAATAATTAATACGATTAGATTTTAATGAGATTTCGGTTAT
Organism: Orius laevigatus; assembly: GCA_018703685.1. Taxonomy (NCBI): domain Eukaryota; kingdom Metazoa; phylum Arthropoda; class Insecta; order Hemiptera; family Anthocoridae; genus Orius; species Orius laevigatus. The sequence goes on from JAGWEN010000174.1 coordinate 151,729, forward strand.
TACATAAAAAAAGGAGAAAATATATTAAAATAAGCCTCAAAGCCCTAAAAAAGTGTTTCACATAAAAAAAGTTCTCTTCCTCCCTAATTCGGAGGCCGGGGAAAAAATGAGAGGAGACGAAGTAGAGCCGAGATTAAATTATAAACTGAGAGTTAGGTTTAGAATCGTGTAATGACTTTTCTCCTGATTACTAATGGTGTAAAGGGATTCGGATGACTTAGCGTCCACCTTATCCAGGAACCATCCACTTTTTCTCTTTCAATTTATTCTCTTCTCCCTTGAATTATTAATATCTAATGAGTAATTCAATTTTTTCTCTTCCTCTTCTCGTCTTCCTTCGCAATTTTTACTGCCTTTTCAAATATTTAGAACTGTAAGAAATGGAGGTTTTGAAGAAGGTGGATGTGTCAAAGAGACACCTTTGGTCAGGCTGATCTAATTTACAAAACAAAAAAGTTATTTTAGGTTTGTTTGTGTGGGAAAAAAGCAAAAGAAATAGGTTTTTCTTCTTTTTAAAAGTGATAAACGGAAAACTGGCTTTTTGGTTGTATTAATGGTGGAAAATTAGGTACCATTGTGCTCTATTGCACCCCAGAATATCAAAGCAGGTAAAATTTCACTTTTTAACGTTCTCAAGTTAATATTTAAACGCTTGTTGATCATTTTTCGTTAAAATTCAGGCTGTTCATTATATAAAAATAATTTTCTAGTAATAATCTTAACGAACAGATTAAAGAAGGGAGGGAGCAATTAAGACCCCCTATCGCCATCTAAGGCCGTTCCGTTAACTCCAGTTTTTTTCTTCCTTATTTCTTCCAACTTTATCTCCTTTGCTTTATCTTCGAGACCTTAATGACCTTTAAAAGAAAACCTTACAGCAAATTCTCGGTGAAATCCTCAGAACCTCCAATCTCGCTTTCAGAGAAAAAAAAGGAAGAAGAAAAACCTTGTACTTAGTAAACAAAAATTTATATATTTATTTTTTTTTTTTGCTTTATTAGATGGTTTTCAAAGGAAAATAAAAAAAGCGGTCCAATATTCTGTTTATATTTGACACGTTTTAAAAAAGCTATCGACAAAATATCTCTTTCAAAGCGTATTTCCTTTTGACCGTATCAACGTGGAAAAGAGACTGATCAATTTGAAAGGACGATAATTATAAAAGGTTAATTAATTTCACATAAATTACTACGTGGGTAGAGAAATTTTCAAGAAACGTACTTTGTGGAAGTGAATAGCCCCGTTTAAAATTGGATAACATGCCTCACCGCAGGAATAAATAAAGCTTTACCCTACTTGATACAAATGTTTAAAATGTCTCTCTGGTCTAATCCCACCCCCTTTAATTGCGGACTATTTTTTTCGCTCGGGGAGAAAAAACGTTCTAATCCTAGAATGGGATTTCAATGGCTGTTTTGGATGAAAAATTTTGAGAACGGGACAGTCCTTGTTCTCAAAAGTACCGTCTTCTTGGTTTTGTCCTGTTATTTGGCAAAATCACTAAAAAAAACTCTTGATTTTCGTCTTTTTGGTTGGGCCTCTGTTATATATTTCGTTCCTTTCCAAGGCAGTCCTGGGTCTGCATTTAATGTCGCGAATATATCAAAAGAGAAGCAAAATTAATTATTAAACGTTGTAAAGATAGGGTTTGAATGAGCGGAAAGGCTTTTGAGTGGTTTTAGTGCGAAGCGGTTGTTCGGTTGACGAACGTGTAAACCTGTGGAACACTACATCAGCTCCGCCACTCCCCCCCCTTCTCCAACTCTCCTACTCACTACTGCCAAACAGGTTCGCTTTAAGCCTAATTTACATAGTTATACGAATGCTACACTGATGCGTATGTTGGCAAATTGTACTAGAATACCATAGGAGGATGAAAGTGGATTATAATCCTGTTCTGCTAGTAATTTTAATTGGTTGTATACCTTTTGTCAAATTGACGATGTTCGATGGAAAAGCTGAAGGATATAAAATGGGATTTGTTTTTCCTTTTTCGAATGAGCAATTGATTAGGTAATGGACTGTCGGTGGTTTATCGCCGGAAAAGGGGACAAAGGAATACAAGAGATCGGAAACAACAAAGAAAAAGTAGTGGGAGGTTGGCGACTGTATAATTGATAACGAACCGTTCATTCTCTCTTCTCTTTAATTTGTCTTAATTGACAAAGAGTCCCCGTTGGAGCGAGAGGGCCGACCGGGGGTTTCACTTGTTTCCAAAACAGATATTCATCTTTAATTAAAAGGAGGAAGAATGGCTCCCAGGCCGGGGCGCGAGAAGGACTGCCAATTTACGGACGCGCGTCCCCCCCCCCTCGTCTAAATAATGCTCGGAGGCACTGTTATTTTGTGATGAACTTTCCCTTAGAGTCAGAGGCACAAAAGTGCCTTTTAAACGCAATTATAATTAAAAGCTTTTCGGGTAAAAAAATACAACCCTCCGACAATAATTGTTGTGGTGGTGACTTTAATTAATCTGGGATTTCTAGGGTTTGCTACCTTTGTTTTAAAATCCTCACCCTCCTTTTCCACTTGAATTTTCACCGGAACAAACTTCCAGATATGAAAATAATTGTTCAGAATAAAATTAACGTTAAGTGACGTTTGGAACAAATTTTGAAATATATGGTAACTTTTTAATTTTCCTTTAAAAGAAAAAAAGGCAAAAATATTAAGATTCGAGTTGTTCTGAGTGTGAGAGGCTTAGTTTTACAACCCCTTTAGCAACGTGGTTCGCTTGGCCCAAATTGGATCCAAAGTCGTTCCAATTTTACGACAAAACCGTCAAACTCATCCCCTCCAAACTCACTCGGGACTTTCAATCTGTTTATTTATGCATGCTTTTTTACTGAATTTTTGTGCATAATTAAAAAATATTATTATAAAATGATAAATAAAAAAACAGACTTCCATATCTCCTAAAATAATGTTCCTCTTTGATCAAGTTTTAAAAATTGACAGTTTCCTCTGCATAGGTGAAGCCCAAAATCTATTCTTACCTTCCTTTATGTTATATAAATATTTAATGTAAAATATTCCATTATCTCTGATATTTTACAAAGATTCGAGAAATTTTGAAAAAATATATTTATTTCAAGGAAATTAATTTTTTTCTCCGAAAATACTCGCGCGCGTGATTTTGACAGGGTGAAAGATTCTATTTGGGCCTAAATTAAATATCAGCGGGAAAGTGACACCTTCATAAAGTTCTGAATAGCTTTTAGACTGAAAACGACAAAAGGTTTTTGATCGACTTTTAACAGATTCTTTTTTTCTCTTTTTCAGGGGTCGGAGGCCTAAGATACGTCGCGTTGAACGTTCCGGTCGCTGTGGCACCGGGTCAAAGTGCGACCTTAGTCTGCAATTATGATTTGGAAGGCGAACCCCTTTACACAGTCAAATGGTACAAGGAAAGACACGAGTTTTTCCGCTACGTCCCCAAAGAGCATCCTCACACCATGGTTTTCCCCCTTCCCGGAATCAACGTCGACGTAAGTAATTTATGGAAAAGTATGATAAAAAGAAGTTCGTGTCAGAAATATGATTGGTAGATGGGAGGAAAGATTGGAACGCCCTCCATGGATGAAAGTTCAACAAACAAATGAATCCGTCGGAGGGTGTTATCGATTTTAACAATTTCACGTTCATGACAGTTTATATAAAAAAAACATTACACTTCTATAACTGGAAAATATCTCAATTCTCTCGCCCTAAGTCATACATCAAGCTTTCACATCTATTGGTTCCACCTTCGATTCGGTAGGCATCATTGCTTAAATTGTAGGCCCAGCCTTTATGCCACAAATCCCCTCTATGAGGATAGTTCAGCAACAATAAAGTTTACGCTTGGAATCCATTGGACGTAACCAGCTGAGTAGTACGATTCAATTCGTCTGTTGTAAGTTGCAGATGCCCATGTAAACATGGAGTATCCTAGTGTTCTAAACAATAGAATACGATGAAATCGCTCAGAACCAATATGTTCATGATATTGATGTATTCTAGAACATTTTGAAATACCCACCTCAAAAAGTGCTTTTTCAATATACAGGGTGTGCCAGCTAGTGCGGACCATCATATCTGCCGGACTTTTTACCTGACGAAAAAAAGTATCTAAGTAAACCCCCCTTGGATTTCAGCGAGGAATCGATCGGCATCAATAACATTTGGATCCGACTTTCAGGGTGCTCCAGAACGACCGTAACTTCGTTATTTTCAAAACAAACCCTGTGTTTTGACTATGGAAATTGATTTTTCGCTTGATTTCCAGTAACTTTTACTTAAAACATTTTTTTATGAGACTTGCTGGATTTGCTGTTCCACGTTAAGGTGTCACATTGTTGATAACTGAAGAACGTTTGGTCTTATCAAAAAAGTATTCTAAGTAAAAGTTGTTGGAAATCAAGCGTAGAATCAATTCGTATCGTCAAAACACAGGGTTCTTATTTAAAATAACGAATTTAGGGTCGTTTATGAGCACCCTGTAAGTCTGAACCAAAATTCGTTGATCCCAATCGATTCCTCGCTCAAATTTAAGGTGGGTTTACTTGGGTACTTTTTCGTCAGGTCATAAGCCTGGCAGATATATCGAAGAATCGCTGTAAAATCGTTTTTCAGCTTATTCTTTGGTTCAAAGAGCTTTGAATTTTTCACTTCATTTGGGATACAAAGCTTATCAAAAATAAAAATTTTGTGTTTAAAGAGTTGAGGATTTTATAGACAAAAGTCTATATCTTGAAAGCGAATACGGTTGACATACCGCTGCGTTAATTAACACACCTTTTTGCTCGTGTCGAACTTCCCCCTCTTTTCATCCGAGGGTAGAAACCCCCTTTATACGGAGTTATCCCCCCCCCACACCCCTCAACCACCAATTAAGTATTCCTCATGGTGACAGAACCTCTCCCCCTCGTCACCCTTTTCTACTTCCCCTCTCCACATCATTCGACTTAACTAAGCAAACAGGTTCAACCAGAAGACAAACGAATTACCAATCTAATGTGTTGAGGCTCTTTGAGGTTGATTTAAACCAATTTAGAGAAGTTTTTTACTTAACTTAGTTCCTCTTAAAAGGCAATCTCATTTTAATAAAACTTCCAAAATTAAGTAAAAAAACTTTCGAATCTGCTGACTTACACAACTCAGATACTTTTAATAAAGCTTTTTAGATTATTAAAGAATTTTTGATGAAACATATTATCTGGTCTGATCCACCAGGAAGCTGAAAAATTCCCCAAAAGCCTCCTCAAATACTTGGTCTGGGTTTTTTTATAATAAAAAATGTTAAAAACTTAAGCTAAAATGAGAGACCTCCAGACGAAGAGCAATTCTACATCTTTTTAAGCGAAAATGTTGAAAAATCGATGTCGTTTATTGACTTGTTTACTAATAAAACCACATTGGATTAATCCCAAGACAATAAATTTCTCGTCATGACTTTTTCACGGCCGTTTCCCTCTTTTTTTCGTCGCAAAACCTTTTCTTTTCACGTCATAACACGTGATGGGTGAAAGTTGAATAAAAAACATCCATCTTTGCCAAAGATGGCGCGCCTGTAGAGGGCTAACTTGGAAAATGCCCCTTCCCTCCCTTTCGTCCCTTTTCGGGCGATAAATTGCCACGAGTTTGCAAACTCTCAATGATATTTATTTGTATCTGATAGCTTCTAGTATTGATTGCCCATTTATTATCAACGGCTTAACCTCTCTTTTGAAAACTTTTTTTTTATTTAGGTTCAAAGCAAGTTTGGTTTCTTCCATTCTCCTTTTTAAAGATTTATTCAACCCCTTTTTCGAGAAAATACGAGCAATTTCGAAACTTCCTTGTCAGGAGGAACAGAGACATCAGAGAAACCGTTTAAATTAAGACGGTCAGCTAATTTTCTAGAACTAAATAGCAAATAAATCACGGACGATTAGCTACGTTCCGCTCCTTTACCTAGAGATAAAAGCCGAGATTTATGTCTTACTCGGTAAATCTCAGACTTCGGAATACTGAGACCTTAAAGTTCACCGGATATTCTGAAAAAAATTCAATATCGAGAGCTCGAAACTGGTGTCGTGCTGACACTTTCGGATACTCCCAAAAAATGCCACCTGAGACGATATGGTGACATTTGAAATTGGTGCAGTTTCTCCCCTAATTGCCAAAAACCACATTTTGGATCAAATCAGAAAATGAAAATATTCAGTTCTTAAAAGGTGAAGAAGGGTCGGGTTTGGTGAGGTCGACAAAAAGTTTTTATATACCGAAATCGACTTCAGATTCATGTTTTTCATGCTAAAAATGGTCTAAAACCACATTTTGGGTGAAATCGCGAAATAAAAATTTTCAGTTCGAAAATTTGATGAAGGGGTCCGCTCCTTTGGTGGGGTCGAATCAAATGTTTTTATATCCCGAAATCGACTTCAGATTCTTGTTTTTCACCTTAAAAATGCTCAAAAACCACTTTTTGGATGAAATCAAAGAATAAAAATTTTTAAGTCGAAAAAGTGAGGTCGGAATCGACTTCAGATTCTTGTTTTTCACCCTAAAAATGGTCAAAAATCTCATTTTAGATGAAATCGAGGATGAGTTTCCACTCAGAATGCTGAAAAAATCATTATAAAATCTAGAAAACGTACTTGTAAAGCCATGTTTTTTCCTTTCAGCATCAATTTTTTTTTCAAACATACTTGTACGTATGGAGTTCGAAAAGTTGATAATGATTTTTCATTAAAACTTCAAGGAAAATCGTGTTCAATTAAAAAAAAACCCTCTCAAACACGTAAACCTCGTAAAAAGAGGGGGTCGAGAATCGTTATCCGACTATAAGAGATCCTCGTCGGAATGTAATAACGCCGTCGAGTATAATTGTACCGCGAGGAAAATTATTTAATTGATATGGTGAACCTATAATGTTGTTCCGGCTGGCATTATCGAATGGACGAAACCCTCCCTTGGGACGGAAAGAGATAAGAATGCCTTTTTTACATTAAAACAGACCATTTTCGCTCATCTACATTATGCTTTTGTACCCTCATTTTAATGTTTTATCTCTCCATCTGTCTGAAAACACGAGTCCGTGAGCGTTTTTCTTGTTTTTAATTAAAAAGGCCGAAATAGTGTACTTTGAAAGGAAAAAGTTTGAAAAAAGAAAAAAAGGGTGGCCTGCAAAATTCGCTATGGAAATGTGGCTTTTTGGACACTAGGAGCCTCTTTTGACCTCGATTTAGTTCCTTCACGACCATAAAAAGCCCTTTTTAGATTAATTTTTTATCCTTTTTGGACACTAGGGGCCTCATTTAACCTCGAATTTTGGACGTTAGGGGCCCATTTTACTACATTTAGTTCCTTCACGACTATAAAATCCCTTTTAACATGATTTTTGATCCTTTTTGGACACTAGGGGCCCATTTTTACCACGAATTTTGGGCATTAGGGGCCCATTTGACTACATTTTCTTTCTTTATTACTATAAAGGCCCTTTTTAGATTGATTTTTATCGTTTTCGGACACCAGGGGCGTCTTTTTACCTCCATTTTTGGATATTAGGGGCTCTTTTGACTATATTTAGTTCCTCCACGACTAAGAAGACCCTTTTTAGATTGATTTTAATCCTTTTTGGACTCTAGGGGCTTCTTTGTACCTCGAGTTTTGGATATTAGGGGCTCTTTTAGCTAGATTTAGTACCTTTACAGCTAAAAAGGCCCTTTTTAGATTGATTTTTATCCTTTTTGGATACTAGGGACCTCTTTGTACCTAGAGTTTTGGGTATTAGGGGTATTATGGTATTTAGTTTCTTCACGACTAAAAAGGGCCTTTTTACCTTGATTTTTTTATCTTTTTTGGACACTAGGGGCGACTTTGTACCTCGAGTTTTGGGTATTAGGGGCTCTTTTGACGATATTTAGTTTCTTCACGACTAAAAATGCCCTTTTTACCTTGATTTTTTTATCTTTTTTGGACACTAGGGGTGACTTTGTACCTCGAGTTTTGGGTATTAGGGGCTCTTTTAACGATTTTTAGTTTCTTCACGACTAAAAAGGCCCTTTTTACCTTGATGTTTGATCCTTTTTGGACACTAGGGGCCTCGTTTTACCTCGATTTTTGGACATTAGGGGCTCTTTTGACTATATTTAGTTCCTTTACGACAAAAAATGTTTTGTGGTCTTTTTTGGACATGAGAGACTCTTTTTTTTTTTAACCATTTGAAGATTTTTCCATCTGTTTTGGGTGGAGGGGTAGGGGCATTATGAGAATTTCTCTTTCCCTACCTATCCGACGCTGTGAAGAAGTATCTCGGTTTTTTGTGAAGAGATTTTTTGTTTATTGGTTTCAATATAGACGAAACACGAGAAGTAAATCTTTTTAAAAGGAATAATACACAATTTTCTCTTTCCGGCTTCTATTTCGTTTCCTCGTTCCTCTCCACGGTTATTGTCTCTTCCTCGAAGACAATAACACTCCTGAATTCTAACTGAACTGGGTCACGGACCTAATAACAGCCGTTTTCGAGGGGGAGGTTATGGAAGGGAGTGAAAGAGAATGAGTGGTTGCTTGTTGTGGGTTTCGACCCAGTGGGTGTCTCTTCCATTACCACTAAAGGCTATAATGGCCCTTCAATTAACCCTTGAATATTCATTTCATGTCAAATGTAAACCTTTGTGTTGAAAGGGAAAAATGGAAGAATTTCTTTTTTAATTAGAACCGGACGTATTGAAGTTGACAAACTAAAGGCCTACCTCAAAACAATCCCGAAATCCCTTTGGGGTTTATCATTATTTTAACGAGACTGTCAGATATACAACACGAACTTGACACTGGGGCCTCATGTTAGTCAAACGGATTGTCACCCTCCTCAATTAGAGATTCCCCCCCTCCCCGGCTCCCGAACACTTCTCGGTCGTGCAACTCTCGAAACTCAAATTGTTTAAGCGGACAAACAACTGCGACCCCCTCCGACCGTTTTGCAAAGTTAATTTCACGCCTCCCTCCTCTCTTTTTGGTCTAAACGCTTTTTGTCCTATTCGGGGTAGACCCATTTCAAAGGCTTTACCATTGACTTCTGGCTTCTGGTTCAAATCCAATAAAGCTTCGGTCACCAATATTCTGAATACATCTTTTTCCAATATTGCTGACCCTCAAATTCAATGACGTATTTCTCCCCATTATTCTCGATTTTTTTTTTAAACAAAACAAAATTTAGAGAAATAAATTCGAGAAATCATAATTAAAAAGTTAATTGATATTGGCTTTTCAGCGAAATACCTCAGAGCAACATTTTATGAAATTTCCCAAAGGTCACTTTTCATAGTTGAATTTGATTTTCCATAATTGAGGACAACATAAGTGCTCTTCAGAATTTTTTTTTCCATTCCGTAATAAATTATGTCTTTACTAGAGATTTTCCGTACGTTTTAGATCCTTCATCCCCCCTTCAAGTTGTAAAGTTGAGCAGTGTTATCACGAAAGTGGGGAAAAAAATGGAAGGAAGGGTGAAGCAACAAGTAGGCAAGGGTCTTAACATGCATTTCATCCTATATTCGCAATATTCTTTTAATATATGACATTATTGAAAAATATTACATAAAAGACAGGCTCCATAGTATGTGAAGGGGGGAAAAAAGATGAAAGTGGCCAAAAAAGTGATTTTGAGAAAAATTAATAACAAAGTTTGATTTCTATTAATCCTTTTGAAATACAAGTAACATTCATCCATTTACCACCCCAAATATTTTCATGCACATTTCCGACGATTCTCATCTTTTAACTTTCTCAAAGAGAAGTTATTGTAATACCGTCGGATTCGGGTTTTTGGGGAAGGGTCTTCCATACCCCCTAGGGCCAAACTGACTTTTGATCTTTTTCGGACATGACTTTGTCTGTGGTGCCGGCCGTCCGGCCGTCCGTCCGTCGCCTTTTTTTCCGGAACACTTCACGGCCACAATTTTCAACCGATTTTCACGAAATTTTCACACAATCTTCCTTTCGTGGTTATCTTGAAAGTGACAAAAGCGATTTTTGAAATTCGACAAAATGGCGGAGATATGTCTGTCTAAAGTTTGCAAAAATGTGCTACAGCCCGGTCCGATCTTCACCAAATTTTAACCAAATAATCTTCACGTGATCCCGATTAAATTTCATTAACTAATTAGGTAATTAATTATGTAATTAGGTAATTATGACTAATTAACTTAATTTTCCCATTTTCATAAAATTATCACCAAATTCAAGTTATGACTGAAAAAAAATTTTTTCTATAAATTAATTAATTAACTAATTAAATAATTATAATGTGTTTGGTTGAAATTTATGGATCCCCCGAAATCTGTAGGCCTTTAAGAAAGTTCGTGTCTCTGGGCAAGCTCCAGGACCAATACTTTTCTCCCTTGCTGTTCTACCAGATAAAAAAAATTAAGAAGAAAATAATTTAAAAATGTATTTTAGTTCTAGCGAAGTGAATTGGAGGTAATATGTATAGGGAAAAAAAATTTAGTTCTAATTATATGTGCTAAGTCCCCAACTAGGAGGGAACTTTTCATCCTACTATACTCTTTGACGACCCAGATTCGGAACTAATTTGATTATTATTGGATTTTTAAAAAATCTTCGATTATTCGACAAGGTCGTCACGATCTGTGGGGAAACCTTAGGCAACATCGGTACAACTTTTAACTCTATTAGTAAGCCCTTTTCAAAGTTTATCTAGGGGTAGGGATTGGCGTGGGGGAGGACTGGAGAGCTGCCGGCCTTCGATTACCGCAAATTGAATTATGAGCCACGCCCTTAAAACCTTCTCCTCGGCGAACCATCGACTTTCATCCTTCATCGGCAAATAATTGTTTGCCGCCCGTAGCTTGGAATTTGAATTTCCGCCCTTATTTATTTTTTTATTTAGACTCCCCCAATACTATTTAATCCGTTCCGGGGACGGAATACAAAATAAGTCGGAACCTGGATGAAAAGAAAATCCATTTTGAAACAAATTAAATTTATTCGCTTCCTTTTTTTGTTTTATTTATTTTTTTATTTTATAAATAACGGAAAATATAGCAAATACTGTTGTTTTGTTTCAGATTAATGCCTCTGGGCCAGACAGAGTGGTATTAAGAGACGTACAAATGGAATTAGCCGGGAAATACAGGTGTGAGGTTTCGGCGGATGCTCCTAATTTTCACACGCAGGTCGTTAGCGCTCATATGCACGTCGTCCGTAAGTAAATTTTGCAAATAAATTTAATTAATTTACAACTTGAAAGCGTTATTGATATCGTGAGATCAGAGTCCGATGATTCATGGCCAATTATCGGACCGAGTGGACGGAGAGAACGATACACCAACTGCGGTCTCGTATTAAAGTTCACGTTCCCACAATAATTGCGAACAACCGCTTTGATCTAAAACTTCATTTATCTTCAAATTTTGTGATTTTAGATCGAAAAATTGTCAGAGTATAATCTAATTAGTTATCGAGATGACCTCAGGGTTACAATCGTATTAAATTGGGAAAAGTTAATGAGATTCAAAATTTGGCTCCCGGACGGGAATCGAACCCGCGTCTTCAAATTGGTATTCCGACGTGCTATCCATTACACCATCGAGAACTGATTATGGACATCATTTCGGGAAGACAATCGACAGCTTTCGTTTTCTCAACCGCTTGGGGCCACTTTTCAAATCTCTTCAACTTTTCTTTCCTTATTTCGTAAATTAAAATATTCCCGCCTGAAAGTCCTTCAACTACGGGTAAGATACTTCAACACGGGTAACCGTGATCAAGGATCTTGGTGTGTTGTTTGATTCCAGTTGTTCCTTCATTGATCACATTCAAGATGTGATTTCTAGATCCTATAGATTGGTTGGCTTTATTCGGAGGTCGTCTAATGATTTCAAGAGGGTTTCAGTAGTGCGTACACTATTTTTTGCATATGTTCAAAGTATAATCGACTACGCTTCCCTTGTATGGAGGCCCTATCACAATCAATGGTATGTTGATCTGGATAGGATCCAAAAATCGGCGATCAAACATCTTGTATATATTGAGCGGAAGGAATTTAGTTCAAAAACTATGGATGGTTGGCGCTCTCATTTTGGTATACAATCACCATTTAAATCGCTTCATTACACTCGGGATTCTCTTTATACATAAGTTGCTAAATGGTAATGTTGATTGTCCTGATCTGCTTGATGTCATCCCCTTTCATGTACCCCCCCGAATCTTTCGCCATTCCTCTCATTTGTTCCACATCCAATTTCATCGGACAGAGTACGGTCGTTCGCTGACACTTTCCGGTATTTTGGATATCATCAATAAATTGGGTTTGGATCTTGACATTGATCTCTTCCTTAACACTTTTCAAGAAGTAAAATCAAAATTAAAATCATTGTCTTAGAGGAGCTGGAATCATTGATTAACTGAATGATCGTTACATTATTAAATTCATATTTAGTCAACAATAGTAACATATATTTTTTTTTATAAAATTTTTTATTTATTTTTAACAATTAGTTGATAATTTATTTTCATAGTGTAATAATTTATATTTTATTTATTTATTTATTTTATACATACATATATTTATTTAATTGTTAATTTCTCCTAAATTATTTATTATTGTAACTTTGTATTGCGTTTAAATTTGTTTTGTATTTATTCCGATGTTGATGACTGTCTTGACTGTGCTATTTGGTTCCATACTGTAAGCATTGAAATATAAAACTAGAGGTATTCCATTCAATAAAGAAGTCACCTCGATAACGAATAATTTACATTATATTTAATTACCTTGTCAGGCAAAGACCAAAAGAGGGGGTAAAATCAGGTTAGGCAACGTAAATTTAAATTTCGCGGTTTCTTGAATGAAATACCTCTGGTCGAAGGACTTTCAAGAAACAATTGAAACAATTGACATTTTATTGATGAATTTATGATGAGGTATACGATTTTGTGTCAAAAATGCTCTCAAAAGCATGAAATCCTTCCCTTTTCTTTAGTCGCGATTTTTCTGTAATTATATTTCAATAAAATTTATGTGTTGATTTTGACTTAGGTTGAGATATTAGATAAAACGGAATGTGAAACATGCATAAAAACAGGATTGAAATAATATTGGTATGCTCAGAGAGTTAAAATTCGTTTATTTACATAAGCAAATAACGAGTTTTCCGTGTCCTCCACCTCGTTTTCGGGGTAGAGGAAGAGAGAAGGATGGATTAAGTGAAATTCCGACCGGGCTCGGTATCATTCTGGTTAAGCAATTCTATGAATTTAATCCGGAACGGACAATTTATCACTCCTAAACGTTAGTCCGATTCAAATTGCTTTTTCCAGTAATCGTCTCGGATGGTAATAAAATTAAACATGTTTTAAAATTAACATTTTTTTAAGTCTTAATTGTTCATACGTTGATCTTTTGTACTTTGGAAACTCACGTCCTTTAGAGGAAGGAAGTCGAGAAGGCAGATAAAGCGGGACATAACTTAATATCAGTGAGACGCGAGGGAAGTAGATAACAGAGAAGGAATACGTAGAACGAAAGGGGGACAAGTTAGTCCCTTCTTGATTCTAGTTTTACGTCTTGAAAACTCAACTTGGGCTCAAACCATCTTTAGTTATGTAAAACATACACACATACAATAACAAAAGGCCCTGATGAGGAACGTTATAAACTATTGTCTCTCCTGAATAACAAATTGCCGGGTTTATCACCTCGGGCGTTTATATAAAAAAATTTCAAACAAGAAACTTAGAAGACTTACGTCTATTGTTTGCAGGAAGTTACTTACTCTTTTTACCATCCTTTATTTTTTTAAAGCGCTTTTTTAAAAACAAAGCTCACGTTTTTAATGCTAATTTCTGTTTTTTCTCCAAGAAAACTCCCAGAAACCTTGTCGCAAATTTTCATATAAATCTTAAAAGAATATTCTTGAATTAATTTATCGAGAAACTTAAGAAAAGTTGTTTGACATCTTTATAATTTTTACCCTGAAAGTCTTGAAAATCAAAAAAATTGATGAAAAATTTAGGTTTTTTGAGAACACTTTGTTGAAACGAAGCTACTTTATATTTGTAAAATGACTGAATGCATGGAGTGATTCGTGTGGGACTATGGAAGGATCGGATTTTGCGAAGTTTCGACTCAACAAGTCGAGTTTTCGAAAGTGAAGACGACTTAAAAACTAAAGTTTAATCGAATTTTCCCGATGAAGTGTTCGGAAAAGCTGGAGTCAGCCTCGGGGTAAACGTGAGGTGTAAAACGGGTTCAAACTATTCCAATCCCTTCGCTAATTTTAAACGCTAAAAGTCGACCGAGTCACACAAACTATGCGACAAATTGAATCCCGCCGACGAGGGCCTTTAAATCGTTCAAAATCGTCCGGAATCCCGTTTGATATTTTCAACGCACGCTTGGACTTATCCGACTAGAAATTTACATTTCGTCCGAATTTACGCCCGCCCCGTGAATGAATCGAAAAGCGATCTCCGAAGTGATAACTTATCTCTCGATTTTCACTGTGGCCAAAGCTAATGTTTCGTCGCCCCATTACTCTTTGTGCCTCTACCAAGATATTTATGACGTTCGAATTAGCTTAATTGAAAAACGAGCTTCATTAAACTTTTTAACAATTAATAGGGCTACAACGAGTTTGAAAAAAGCTAAACCAGGCTTTTTAACAATCAATTCTTTTCTACATCAGGGATATTTGGTATCATAACTCTAGGAAAGGAGAGGAAGAAAAAAAAAACTAGAAAGCCAACAGTTACATACCTAGTGGATTTGAGACGCTTTGCATATTTCCAGCCAGTGCCGGCTTTACAGAATTGGCGCCCCTGGGCCAACAAATACAAGCGCCCTGGTCTCCCCCCCCCCTAAATCCCTATTTTATCTAAATATGGTAGGTAGGTACATATGTAAGAAAAAAACGTAGTAGGTTATAAAAAGTTAGTACCTAGGCCCAAACTTGACAATTGGACTACTTCAAGTGATCCAAAATTGCGTATTTGGACTACTACAAGCTGCCCTACCTCGCCAAATTGGACTGCTAGAAGAGGTCCAATATTTTCAAATTGGACTACCAGAAGATGTCCAATATTTTCAAATTGGACTACTAGAAGAGGTCCAATATTTTCAAATTGGACTACTAGAAAAGGTCCAATATTTTCAAATCGGACTACTAGAAGAGGTCCAATATTTTCAAATTGGACTACTAGAAGAGGTCCAATATTTTCAAATTGGACTACTAGAAGAGGTCTAAACTTTTCTAATCGGGCTACTTCAAGATGGTCCAAACTTGCCAAATTGGACTACGTCAAGTAGTCCAAACTTGGACTACTTAAAGAAGGTCCAAACTTGCCAAATTGGACTAATGTCAGCGGTCCAATATGTCCCGATTGGACTTCTTCAAGCACTCCAAACTTTACTAATTGGACTACCTACATATTTATAATTTTTTTACCTCACAAGGTACCAGGTTTTATTAATTTTTAAAGCTTTTTTTTTAGCGAGTTTTTATTTTTCTTGCGCCCCTCAAGTGTACTAAAGGCCCCGGTTTTAGTTTTCTCCGATTATCTCCGGTTCTACTCAAAAATTTTTAACAATTTTAAATTTCGTTGATTTTTAAATGCTGAACTACTAATGTGCTCCAAAAAAATATTTCTCCAGATTTTTTATTTTATTTCTTGCATAAATTTAAAAAAAATCAGGTTCGACTCCATTAGGAGTATCTTAAAAAAATATTAGAAAAAGCGAGACCAAAAAATCGAAAATCGGTTCATAAGTTCGGGAGCAAATCGGAGAATAAGATTATTCTATTTTTTCTCCTAGCGAAATATTGTATTTTCACAGAAAATACAATTTCACAGAAAAAGTTTGAGTACCTACAACCGGAGATACTGGCTCGGAGATAGCTAAAACCGGGAGCCTTTAGTACACTCCAGTACACACTAGTGGTTTTTTTTGTCTTGCGCCTTTTGGCTCGTTTTTTTTTTTCTTTCTTGGCGCCCCTCCGAGCTCTCTTGGTGGTTTTTTGTTCTTACGCTTTTTTTTTCGCCCCTTTTGGTGTTTTTTTTCCTGGGTGCCCTGCCGCGGCGCCCTTTTTGGTTGGCGCCCCTGGGCGGTCGCCCTCCTCGCCCCCCCCCTAAAGCCGGCGCTGTTTCCAGCTAGGTTTATCTGGTTATAAAAATTTGTTTTCACTCTAGTTTGCTATCGGGGTCACCAGAATGGCAGTGTTTTAATGGTCGGGATTGCTAAAATAAAAGTTCCTTTGTCACTTTTCTTGAAAAGATAAAGGTTGAATTTGACGGGAATATGACAGAAATGTCCACTTAGCCTCCGTGATGTAGCTCGGCCGTTAAACAGACCGTAAAATTTCTCTCGTTCAAGAAAAGCGTTTGGGGCGACTGCCTTGGGACCGTGGAGTTAAAACAGCTCTTGTAAAATTTTAATTACAATGCTAAGTATAAGCCCGTGTAATAAGGTTTAAAACAAAGTGCTTTTATGGAAGCTCATCAGAAAAGCTGTGAAACTTTAATAACGACAATGAGAAGATAAGGCGTTTAAAACGCCCGCAGAATGTATGTGAAATATCGAGTTTTATGAAGGATGACGAAAATCCTTATTTTCTTCGGAAAGAAGACTTCTTTACGAAATCCTTTGAGTTAAGACTTTACCTTGGAAGATCGACGAACATTGGGTAAGAAGGTATTTCTAGCATGGAAAATCGAAGAGTAGGCGGGGGGGGATGTACGCGGGAAGAGTAAATCCTGGAATGGAATTTAATCAGAAACAGGATCTTGGGGGCCGAAGTGGGTCTAAAGGGGGGTACTGTGAAGGATAGCAATGGGGGCGGGGAAGGATAGAATGCATTCCGTCCGTCTCTTCTTCACAGCTTCTTGAATAACACGATTTTGTTTATTCCTTCCGCTCCGTTCTTCACGAGAGGAGAGGAAAAAAAAGAAGGGTATAAGTAAAAATAAATCAAAGCGTATTCCCAAAGCTCAAAAGCCTCAAACACCTCGATTCTTTAAAAAAAAAATTCTTCAAAAAATGTATTTATTCTATAAAAAAATTGTTTTTATTTAACTTCGGAGAATAGAATGGTTTGTTTCCTCCATATTACCATGGTGACGGAAATATGACGCCAATTTTCATACGAATTAGCTCGAAAAAACGAGGGGTAAGTTGGTGGAACGAAATTTCTTTTCAGAGTGAGCATCGAATTCAGGACCGTGTTGTGTAGAGAAGGGGGCTGTAAATGTACTGTTTACACTTAGATGCTGCAAATGAACTGTATACGACATCTGTGTGCTAAAATTGACCACTTACGACACTAGGTGCTGCAATCAAGCCTGTTCTAAAGCTACTACTTTCTACAGTGTAAAATGCTAAAAACGGCAACGTTGGATCAGATTAGCGGAGTTCGTTTTGGGGTTGATAAATTTTAGTTGGAAAAATTACCGTCAGGTGGTAGCACCTGAAGATCGGTTTTTTTACTTCGATTTCCCGTGTTTTCTCCGAAACTACTGAACCGATTTTTGATTTCTCAGTCTTATTCGTTTTAGGAAAAATTAAGTTTTATCATGATGTTTCCAAAATTCGTGAGCATGGGATATGAAAAAATCTTTTTGAAAATATTTTTCAAAACAGTGAAAAATCGCACATGAATACATCGGTTTATTTTTTTAATGATTTATTATTTAAAAATATTTATTATATCCGGAGAAAAAGCCGGAAACGTGAATCCAGGGGGTTTAGCACAGCCTTAATGTACTATTGTATTTATGACACCTAGTTGCTCCAAATTCACTAATTACTAAACCTAAGTACTGAAAATGTACTATTTATGACACCTAGGTGCTGAAAATATACTGTTTATGACACCTAGGTGATTGAAATTTACTACTTACGATATCTACCTAGGTGCTGAAAAGTGCAAATGTACTGTTTACGACACCTAGGTGCTCTTAATTCACAACTTACGACAAATAGGTGCTCTTAATTCACAACTTACGACACCTAGGTGCTCTTAATTCACAACTTACGACACCTAGGTGCTCTTAATTCACAACTTACGACACCTAGGTGCTCTTAATTCACAACTTACGACACCTAGGTGCTCTTAATTCACAACTTACGACACCTAGGTGCTCTAATTCACAACTTACGACACCTAGGTGCTCTTAATTCACAACTTACGACACCTAGGTGCTCTTAATTCACAACTTACGACACCTAGGTGCTCTTAATTCACAACTTACGACACCTAGGTGCTCTTAATTCACAACTTACGACACCTAGGTGCTCTTAATTCACAACTTACGACACCTAGGTGCTCTTAATTCACAACTTACGACACCTAGGTGCTCTTAATTCACAACTTACGACACCTAGGTGCTCTTAATTCACAACTTACGACACCTAGGTGCTCTTAATTCACAACTTACGACACCTAGGTGCTCTTAATTCACAACTTACGACACCTAGGTGCTCTTAATTCACAACTTACGACACCTAGGGTGCTCTTAATTCACAACTTACGACACCTAGGTGCTCTTAATTCACAACTTACGACACCTAGGTGCTCTTAATTCACAACTTACGACACCTAGGTGCTCTTAATTCACAACTTACGACACCTAGGTGCTCTTAATTCACAACTTACGACACCTAGGTGCTCTTAATTCACAACTTACGACACCTAGGTGCTCTTAATTCACAACTTACGACACCTAGGTGCTCTTAATTCACAACTTACGACACCTAGGTGCTCTTAATTCACAACTTACGACACCTAGGTGCTCTTAATTCACAACTTACGACACCTAGGTGCTCTTAATTCACAACTTACGACACCTAGGTGCTCTTAATTCACAACTTACGACACCTAGGTGCTCTTAATTCACAACTTACGACACCTAGGTGCTCTTAATTCACAACTTACGACACCTAGGTGCTCTTAATTCACAACTTACGACACCTAGGTGCTCTTAATTCACAACTTACGACACCTAGGTGCTCTTAATTCACAACTTACGACACCTAGGTGCTCTTAATTCACAACTTACGACACCTAGGTGCTCTTAATTCACAACTTACGACACCTAGGTGCTCTTAATTCACAACTTACGACACCTAGGTGCTCTTAATTCACAACTTACGACACCTAGGTGCTCTTAATTCACAACTTACGACACCTAGGTGCTCTTAATTCACAACTTACGACACCTAGGTGCTCTTAATTCACAACTTACGACACCTAGGTGCTCTTAATTCACAACTTACGACACCTAGGTGCTCTTAATTCACAACTTACGACACCTAGGTGCTCTTAATTCACAACTTACGACACCTAGGTGCTCTTAATTCACAACTTACGACACCTAGGTGCTCTTAATTCACAACTTACGACACCTAGGTGCTCTTAATTCACAACTTACGACACCTAGGTGCTCTTAATTCACAACTTACGACACCTAGGTGCTCTTAATTCACAACTTACGACACCTAGGTGCTCTTAATTCACAACTTACGACACCTAGGTGCTCTTAATTCACAACTTACGACACCTAGGTGCTCTTAATTCACAACTTACGACACCTAGGTGCTCTTAATTCACAACTTACGACACCTAGGTGCTCTTAATTCACAACTTACGACACCTAGGTGCTCTTAATTCACAACTTACGACACCTAGGTGCTCTTAATTCACACTTACGACACCTAGGTGCTCTTAATTCACAACTTACGACACCTAGGTGCTCTTAATTCACAACTTACGACACCTAGGTGCTCTTAATTCACAACTTACGACACCTAGGTGCTCTTAATTCACAACTTACGACACCTAGGTGCTCTTAATTCACAACTTACGACACCTAGGTGCTCTTAATTCACAACTTACGACACCTAGGTGCTCTTAATTCACAACTTACGACACCTAGGTGCTCTTAGTTCACAACTTACGACACCCAGGTGCTCTTAATTCACAACTTACGACACCTAGGTGCTCTTAATTCACAACTTACGACACTTAAGTGCTGCAAATGTACTGGTTACGACACCTAGGTGCTGCAAATGTACTGTTTATGACACCTAGGTGCTCCAAATTTACTACTTGCGACACCTGGGTGCTGCAAACGTACTGTTTACGACGCATAAATTCCAAGTAATGTGGATTAATTATAGACAGAGATCTTCAGTTTTGAATATTTTTCCTTTTCTCTGCTGGAAAAGATGAGAAGAACTTAGAGAATCTTCACATGCTTCATTTTATAGATTTAACTGAAGACACGGTGAGGAACAAATTGTTAATACGCTAATAAAATAAGGAAAAAACTTCTTTCGAATAGGAAAAAAATTTTAATATGTTACTTGAACAAGGAAAATACTGGAATTTAATATAATTTGACCTATTCGCCATTTTTAAAGGAAAACTCGAATATAAAATATTTATTTAAATACCAAATCGTTTTTGAGTGAATTTCGTATTTCCTGTAAACTTTTAGAACGCTTCTCAAAGTGCCAATTAATTAAAGTCTCCCCTGGCAAGAATGTAAAGTGTGTTTTGAATTTGAATGGTGGCAACTTCATTATTTTGAAAGCGGGTTAAAAGGGAGGCATAAAATCCATCTGTCTTTTCCCCTTCCTTTCTTTTCTAATTCCGAACTGAAAAGAGAAAACGCCCGCTGTGATGGTTTTCAATTAGAAACTCGCCTTTAACCTCATGCAAGTCCTCTCTATCGTAAAATAAACTCGGAGGTTCCTTAGTTTAAGCTGGTCTGCGTAGGGGGGGAGGTATTAGCATCTAGATTGCAAACCGAGGCCTAGCTATTCGACTCATGGTAAACCCTTTTGCGAATGTTTACCAGGGGAAAAGGACCCCATTCTCACTTAGAGAATCCACCTAACTTGGGAAATGGGCGACTCGTGCACCTTGATCTTCACCCAAAAATACCAACAACTTCATTTTAGACCATTTAGTCAACCAAGTATAAAAGACTTTTTTTCTTTCTTTTTTTCTTAAGTGTACTCGATTCAATATATTGAAACATTTTTATTTTAAAAAACCGTTCAGGAATATTAAAAAAACGAATGTTTCCTTACTTTTTCGTTTTTACAGCCATTGAATTACAATAAATTTTTAAAAGAAAAGGTATTAGTGAATGTTTAGCCAATTTTTGTCTAACATGATAGCCAAATACGTCATTTTGAGGCTTAAATTCTTGTTTTTTTAGTTCAATTTATGCCTGGTATAACATCAAGCTTTTACCTGCTCTGAATTTCCTTAAGCTTTCATTAAAATCTTTGCAAGGAACCATGAGTAATTTAGAAATTATGAATGAAAAAGCGAGAAAAGACGCCTTTCAACACGTTATATAAGCGAGAAAGTTAATGGAAAGCCTAATTTACCTCCCTTAAAAACCACCTACACACATTTTAATACAGGTAATTGATCTTTTTGAGGTAAAACGTCCTCAATTTTAATGATTCTTCACTGATAGTTGGATCGTTAATATTAAAAGGGAAGATCTTGAGACGCTTTTTGAAGTCATAAGCTTCATTTTGTATCTGGAACACGTCTGCCTGTAAATAGACCCTCATCCATCTGTATTTGGGTGGTTTTTTCCCTTCAAACGCCATAAATAATTTATTTGACCTTTAATGTTTCTATAATTTAATAGGATTGAGTAGAGGGTGGGACTAGAAAACGAAATCGTCCACAAAAAAAGTCGCAACTAAAGAGATTGTCGTTTGATTGTATGTTTCGTGATACGATCCTGGAAACCAATAGAGACTTTCCACTACGACATTTCCTTTTTCAATTGCTTTTTTTTCCCTTTCTATCCAAAATCCCGGAGAGAGTTTCCTTCCGAAATTGATCTACGTGAGCGGCAAGTTGGGATTAGTAATGAATGACGATTTAAATTCAGAATTTGTCCCTTTTTTACCTGCATTGGGGGTTATTTGTTTTAATTATAAATCGGTCTTTTCCATTTGCAATTAGGTTGAGTGGATCCTTCCATTCTCATCACCCCCCTTATTTTCCGCCCTTAGTTTTCCCCACCTAAAATAAAGACAAAGAAGGAGGTGTCACAGACTAATTGCGGATATTAATCGCCCCCTCGGTATAATTTTCCGCGACAACCCTTATTTCCTTTCCCGCCCTCCTCCCTTTTTCCTTCCACACCATCCTTTAGACCAAATTCTAACCATTTTCAACAACCCTCTTCAAGATTAAACAAGGGAAAGGTGAATTTATCATTAGCACGTTCATTAAATAGACCGAAAATCTTCGCCATTACGTCTCCAGTGCGTTTATCATTCAAGAAAAACACAAAATTTACAAAACAAAAGTCCATCACTTGAAAATGAGATTTAAAAGGAGGAAAGTGATTTGTTTTATTTATCCTGACAAGAACTACGTTACCAAAGTTTTTTTCCCCTCCCTTTTTCTTTTGCAACTGTAATGCCCTTTTTACGATTTATCTCCCTATTTTTGTCTTACCACCTTTTTAACTCTCCTGAAAATAATGGTTATAGTGTTTCCGAAAAGGTTTTTCTCTAAGAGAATTTTTCCTTTTTAAATATTTAATTATGTTATTGGACAAAGGAATCAAGCCACACGTTAAGCATCCCCAGATAGTCGCGAACTATCTTCAAAAGGTTTATCGAACTGCGTTAATTTCAGTCGATGCCCTCGAATCGCTTTCGGCTTATTGGTTTTTCCGGATAAGTCAACTTTCATACTCGTCGAATAAATCGAATCTTCGTGATAAGCCGACAGGTCGAGTGATGGATTCTTATCTGGAAAAGTGGCGAAATTGGGTCGATGAGAGTGACCAACAAAACTAAAGCGTTGAGTGCAATCGTCATTGTTGCTCCAAATTACCCACTCTCCCATCACCTCCCCACCCTCCCCGTAATTGCTGAGATCCTTGAGAAAAAATAAGTGAAGTTCGTAGCAAACCACTCTGATTTGGCCTGAAAAATCCTCAATTGTAGTCTTTAAGTAGGAAGATGATTTTCGAAAAAATCGATGTTTTGTGATTTCAGAAAATAATTTTTTTCTCGAAAACTAAAATTGATAGAAGTGCTCTGTTACCGAGAAAATCTTCAGTTTTAGGTCCTCTATAGGTGTGATTTTTTTCAATTTTTTTGAAGCATTACAAATGACCTTGAAACGCAAATAAAAACTTAAAAGTCGTGTAAAAAATACGCCAAAACACCTTCCTAGGTCGATTTTTTGTATTTGAAGGTATAATTTTTTAGGAATTTTCCTCTTAATTAAAATACCTCTAAAATCCCAACTTTATTTTCCTTTTAAATATTTTCTTATTTGCCAGTTTCAAATTTCAGTGTTAAAATATCTAATTTAATGCCTCCTACATAAAAAAATTAATTAATTAACGCGGATTGTTTAGATGTGTCTAGAAGCCAAAAAATAGCCTTCTCATGTTACTTTCATTTTCGAGATTTTCATCTCTTTTTTGCCATTTTCACTTGATTACATTGAGTGGAGTATAAAAAATTATTGATTTTAAAAAGTCGAGAAATTAATTGGTCCCTTTACAATTTATTAATCAACGAATAAAAGTTAATGCGTGAAAATAAAAGCGGAGCTTTTGACTGCGGAGAGCAATTTACCTAAAAGCTCTTGACTAATAAAGAATTTAGTGAGAAAACCTAAGGAATCTTTTTCCTTGTTCTAATTCGAGAAGGAACGAAAAAAAGGTCATGTTAATAAATTAAAAATAGATTAAAAAAGAGGATAAAAAATATAAAGACGCAACAGGTGTATTGTTTAATTAACTTAAACCGGTTGGACAAAAAGGACTCTTTTCTAGTGCAATTTAGAAAATAAGACGGAAAAATGAAAAACGGGGGGAGGCAATTGTTGGGTAATTTGTGTGCGGAGGCTGAGCTGTTGTACTTTTAATATTTGTTTAGGATTGTTTGTGCTTTTGGAAAGAGGAAATGGGAAAAAGAGGGTAAAAGGTGGAGAAAAATAAAAGTTTTGCATCTACTTTATTTTTATTCTTGAAAATCCATTGGCTTTACTAAAAGGAAATAACTGCTGGGAACAATACTATTTTATGGACTGGAATAAATGTAATATTCTTACTCCAGAATTCAATCTGATCGATCAAAAAGCCTTTTTTACTTGCAAAAGGAAACCGAATGGAAAAAAGCGATTGACAAACAAAATTGGGTTTAAAAAAAAAAATCATGTTTAATTTTTTATTTTTTGTTTAAAAAATTTGAAATTCATGACCTTCATTTCCTTTCAAAATGTGAGATTTTGGGAGGCGATACTTTTTTTTATTATTATGAAAGGAGGTATCAAATGGTCTTCGATTTATGAGTGAGTTATCGAAGGTTCGGGTACTTTTCCAAATTGAGAGTAAAAGACGGTTCGGAGGTTATTGAAGTATAAATTTTCAGTTTATTGGCTGTTAAAACAGATGGGGGAGGCTCGAGGATGTTTTATCTCGGGTTTCTTATGTAAAGCGATCCAGGCGAAGGGGGAGGCCTCATCTCAGGTGTTATATAAATCAGCGTAATACGCCAATTCATCATATAAAACGAAATTGGAAGCGAATTTACGGTTTCTTAACTCGCGTAAACGAGCTTTTAAATTTACTCGTGTTGATTGCTGTTAATCTCACCGTTTCAGAAAATCAAGTTTTTCTGTTTAATTTAATTATAAAGATGTAATCATGAAAACGGTTTATTGGGTTGTTAAAAAAGGGAAACTTGGATATCTCATGTATATAAAATTTTATAGAGGAATAAACTTTAAGGGTGTATAGTGACGTAAATGACGTTGAAATTCCCCCATAGATAGAAGCACGTAATAGACAATAGGGGGAGGGCCTAAAATTCCCAAGGATAGATTCAGTCAAAGCAGAAAACACAAGTCCTCGAGTGCATTGTCTAATTTGGGATACAATGGTCGGAGGCAGGAAGGGGAGCCGGCTCAATGGTTCCCTTCCGCGACAATACCGTGTCTCCTCCCATTGATCCCCATCGGCTACAATACAACCCGCACCGGCCCTTGTTTAAACCGTAGCTTTATTCAATGGATAAACGCTTTCCAACGTTTCACCAGGGAAACCACATCTCATGGAACGTTCAACTAAGATAAACTCACTTTTCTAATACTCGTTTGCTGTATTTCGTTTAGAAATTTATGCCGTAAGAAAAAGCGGAAATTCACGAGAATCGAGGATATTATTTTACAAACCCTGGAGAGTCCCAATTTTTCCTCAAAGGCCAATTTTGTCCCGTTTTTTGACCCAATGGCAAACCTCATAAATACATTGTATCTGGAAAAAATCCGGACTTTTTGAAACTTTTACAGGTTGTTTGGGGATGTATGGGATGACTCTTTAATTTTTCAAACTCGAGAATCCTGTGCTAACTTAAGGAGAGGCGAAAAACCAAAATTTTTTTTCGGTTTTTCGCCTATAAGTCCTGAAATAATCGTTTTTTGACAAAAACCACTCTATACAAAACTTTAGGGCATTAAATTTTCTACAAATTACCATTTAATAAATTACCTCTTAAAATCAATACTTATCGAGATACTTGAAGATTTATCTATGACAAAATAGATGCTCAAACGATCAATTTTGGAACACTTTAATAGGCCGCGTTTCTCTAATCCTTAAACTTAGATAGGACGTATCTCGAAAAGTATTGATTTTAAGAGGTAATTTATTAAATGGTAATTTGTAGACAATTTAATTCCCTACAGTTTTGTATAAATTGGTCTCTTTCGAAAAACGATTAGTTTAGGACTTATAGGCGAAAAACCAAAAAAGGTGTTTGGTTTCACCTTAACCTCCCTATTTATCAAAATACTTGAAGGTTTATCCATGACAAAATAGATGCTCAAACGTTCAATTTTAGAACACTTTAATAGGCCGCATTTTTCTAATCCTTATACTTAGATAGGACGTATCTCGAAAAGTATTGATTTTATGAGGTAATATATAAAGTAGTAATTTGTAGAAAATGTAATTTCCTACAGTTTTGTATAGAGTGATTTTTGTCGAAAAACGATTATTTTAGGACTTATAGGCGAAAAACAAAAAAAGGTGTTTGGTTTCACCTTAACCTCACTACTTATCGAGATACTTGAAGGTTTATCCATGACAAAATAGATGCTCAAACGTTCAATTTTAGAACACTTTAATAGGCCGCATTTTTCTAATCCCTAAACTTAGATAGGACGTATCTCTAAAAGTATTGATTTTAAGAGGTAATTTATTAAATGGTAATTTGTAGACAATTTAATTCCCTACAGTTTTGTATAAATTAGTTTTTGTCGAAAAACGATTAGTTTAGGACTTATAGGTGAAAAACCAATAAAGGTGTTTGGTTTCACCTTAACCTCACTATTTATCGAGATACTTGAAGGTTTATCCATGACAAAATAGATGCTCAAACGTTCAATTTTGAACACTTTAATAGGCCGCATTTTTCTAATCCTTAAACTTAGAACGTACCTCGAAAAGTATTGATTTTAAGAGGTAATTAATAAATAGTAATTTGTAGACAATTTAATTTCCTACAGTTTTGTATGGAGTGGTTTTTGTCGAAAAACGATTAGTTTAGGGCTTATAGGCGAAAAACCAAAAAAAAAAAAGTGTTTGGTTTTTCGCCTCTCCTTAAGTTAGCACAGGGTTCCCTTCTCCTACCCTCCCCTCCTTTTAATTTGGTCTTTTAGGTAATTTAGCTTGTTCTTTTATCCCTATATTATGACCTTTTCTTTGCCATGATAAATGGTTGTTTAAAATTTTCCGTACGGCCTAAAAATGAACTCGCCTTTATCCTTTCATTTAGCCGATAATCTAATTTGCATGTTTATTGAAGAGGAATAATTGAATTTTCCTTAGAAGGGCGTAATTTATTGTCGATTCTGAAGTTGGTTGGATGAGGCTTAAAAGCGGGAAAGCATAGGTGTACAGAGGGTTCTTCGTATAAGGGGATGAGGTGGGGAGCCTCTGTTGATCTTTCCCTCTACAAACTACTACTTCAAACTTGGTGTTTACCGGGAGAAAAGGAGGATCCTTGGAACGTCTGCCTCAACGTCGAGTCCGACAGAAGGAACTAACGAGGTTTTAAACATAGAAAGATGAGATCTTTGCATAAGCACTTAAACCATCTCCGAACAATCTTCTTCAAGGATCAAGAGCGACTTTCGAACTCTCCCCCGCCATACCTTCATTGCGGTTTATCTTCCAAGACTTCAAAAGTTCCCATACCTAAAGGCTATTTGCACAACTTATTTTAACACATTAAAATTTTAATCTTTTTTTTTTTAACATTATGTTTTTATTATGGAAGGATAATCGATTAGTAAATCCTTTTTTAAGGCGATCCAGGGATTTGAAAACAAAAAGTTCCCTTTTGAACGTCCCGAAAAACGATAGGTGCTCCTTCCCCCCTTTTGCTTTGTCTCTTAATTAAAAAAATCAGGAAAGGCAATTTCAAAACGTGCCAAGAGAAGCAAAAAGAAAGGGCGGAGGGGGTCTACTGAGAAAAGGGTGTTAACGAGTTTTAAAAAATCCTTTGCGTCGGTTGATGAGCTCACACCTTTTTCAAAAGGATGACCCGTCACTCAAAGAAATATTTAGGTTTAAATTAAAATAAATTTATAAATTTTTTATAAGAATATCGTTTTTTCCATATTTCGAAACATATTGTGTCAGTATAGAAATTTCCAATCTTCATAAAATCGTTGATTCTGAGTTTTAATTTAGCGCAAAAACTAAAATAACGGTAATAAAAGAAGACTAGAGGGTGTAGGTTAACTGTTTCGAGCGGAATGAAGTACTAGGAGCCTTCAGTGTTTACAGAGGAGGCGCACAAATCATAAATCTGGGAGACAATATTCGGGCAAAAACAATCCCCCCGAGGCGGTAAATCACGACGAGCGAAAACCCTCCCTTTGCCCTACATTTACCCCTTTCCCCTACCCCATTCTCCTTAACCGCTCCCGTGCATATTCAACACACGTCCAACCGCAAAGAAACGCTAATTCTTGACCGGCAAGAACTCGGACCTTGTTTAGAGGCTCAACTGTTGAATTGATTTATCCAACGTTTCCAGAAATTGAAAACATAAATATGACTCGAATTTTATCAAGTAAATCACAAAAACTGCCAGTATCAACTAAACCTACCCCTTCTTATTAATTGTTGGAAAACAATGAACCAGAGTTAGGAGTAATCGTAATCACGAGTAATCGTAATCGTATTATTTTGAATATGATTAGGAATACGGGTATGATTATTTTTATTATTATTACTATTATTTTCATCAATTATTATAATCCTTATTTTTTTATTTTTTTTACCATTTTCACACAAAAATTGTATTTTTTTTTTACAATTACATAATATTTTCCCAGAAAATTGTATTTTTTAAAAATGATTTTCTATCATAACCATATTATTTTCTCATAATTTGTCATGATTTAAAATTACAATTTCTTCCCGTATGTAATTGTAATTTTTTTTCCAATTTTTTTCATAATTATAAATTTTTTACGATTTTTAAAAAAATTGTATTACGGAAAAAAATTGTAAAAAAAATACAATTTATTACGGGAAAAAAATTGTAAAAAAATACAAAATAATTTTTTTTATCGTATTTTATTTTTTTAATTATGACTAATTATAAAAAAGTAATCTGATAATGATAGAAAATCATTTTAAAAAATAAAATTTTCTCGGAAAATCGTAAAATAAAAAAAATAAAATAAAAAATAAAAATAAAAAATAAAAAATCTGGGAAAATTGTAAAAAAAATATCTACAATTCTTTTGTGAAAATCGTAAAAAAATACGATTACAATTGAAACTCGTGATCATACTTATTACCCGTGATCGTAATCATATTCAAAATACAATACTTGATTACTATTGTAATCGTAATTATGATTACGGCCATCTCTGCCATGAACCTACAAGTTTAAATTGTAAAGTGAAGTACATAGTAAGAAGGAAGTTTCTCCTTGATTTTCAACCTATTCCTTGATAACTTTAACGATCCGTAATCTTTTTAGAAACACTTTTGTTTCCTTATAGTATCTCGTAATGAAGACTTTAAATTAATTTGTAAACCTCCCCTCTTTTTAATTAACATAAAAAGGAATCCTCTCATTCTTTTAGCTTACAGAGTGAATTAATTGAAGGCAGAGGGGGGTTAACTTGAAATTCTTATAATCATCAAAAGCACACGTTTATTAAAATGTTTAATAATATTTTATATTTAGAAAAGCGTTCAAAGGTAGATATAAAGTTTTTATCTATTTCAACGCTCCAGGCTGATGCAATAAAAAGATCTCTTTATTTGAAAAAAAAAAAAAAAAAAAAATCCAGAATAAATTAGAAAACTACAAATGGCATAAATATCGTGACTTTTAAAGATTTTATCCTTACACGGAATTCAATATTTGGTTAATCTTAAGGGTAATAAAATTGAAATATCGTTTCTTATCATGACTTTATTAAACGTTTCTAATTTGTGTTTTACATTTTAAGCGTGTCAAAAACAAGGTGTTGATAAATCGCTTTGAATTATTTATTTTTACGTTTTAAGATGAAACGAATGTTCTTTTTTTTTAAGTTCAAGATAAGAGGCTTTGCGGGCGTCAATTTCGAAAGCAGTGCGGGTCGGACGGGGTGGGGAAGGGGAGGGGGGCGATAGCAGTTAAACCGAAAGCTCAATGATTCAAAGGGGGTGGAAGGCTTAGGAAGGAAGAAGAGGTGGGGGTGTATCCGCGGATTTATTAATACCAACTAACGACCCCGAACTTAAGTCCTAAGCCGGAGATTTCCTCCATGCTGGAGGGCAGTTAAATATTTTATTTTATAATGACACAATTATCGTCCGCTCTTGAAATTAAAATTCTTAAAATAGTAACCGAACTCAATTTTAATCTTTTAATAGGGATACAACTATTCAATTATTCAAAATTGACCGAATTGAATGGGACAAAATATTATGACCACCACAATAAGGATTAGGTGTAAAGGTAGACTAAACCATCACAACAGTTAGGTCTTGAGTTCAGGCTTACAAAAAATTGATCTTCCTAGATAGGGGGAGTATGGAGGGAATTGAAAGAAGGTGAGGAAAGATATTGGGGGAGGTTAGGTGAAGTTATGGGATGGTAGAGGAAGTGATGAATGATTAGGGTGAGTTCGAGGAAGGTGGCGATGGGATACAGGGATGTATTTAATGTTTGTGGAGAGGTCTGTAGAGCCCCCTTTTTTCGAGAAAGTTTCAGTAATGATTTATTTAAAAATTATTTATCCTCTAAGGTTTATTTAATACCAAAAATATCTTAAATATTATTTATTTATCGCAGTATAGGAAGGTTTTGATTAAATTTTAACGGAGCCATTTATTAACTTGTCCTGTGGTGAAAAAATTTAATAGTAAATTTTTGGATCGGTCGCCGGGATCAGGGTGATGTCAACCCGTAAATCAACGTGAATTACGGCCCACATCAGATGTTTTAATATAGTCCGAAAAAAAACCCTCCCAGGAGGAAGAAAACCGTGCGAGGGGAAAAAAAGGTAAAAACGTCCCAGAGCCGAAGGGACAGTTACAGGAAATGAAAAATGGAAGCCTTAACATTATTCGAATACCTTGAATTAAAAATTAGTTTCGGGAGAGCGAATAATTGAGGGAAATTCTCTGAATTCTTCCGGATATCGACAAGGTCCGGTTTTTGGAGGGCGGGGCGGGGAGGGTTTAAATGGGGGCGGCGGTTGAAGAAAACTTCAGGCCCCGGACCGGGCCCCTGATTCTGTTTGCCAACTCATTAGGCGAGCACATGATGATCCCTGCAACTTCCGCTTCAACAACTTTATCTCCACGTCCGGCTTTTTCGTTCAAACCCCCCTTGTTCAACTTTCTCAGCGTATATTTCAATAATTTTTCCTAATTATGGCATAGTTCAGAAAAGGCTCTCCTTTTTTATTCAAACTTAAAAAGCTGAGCTTAAAATCCACAAACGTCCACGCCATTTATTGATCTTCCTAGGTTCCTTCTAAAAATGACGAAGAATTTATATCTTTGAGATTAATATCCCCGACATTTGTGGCGGAAACGTTTTCACTGATTTTAGTGACTCCGAGAGGTGTTTCGATTTAAAAAAAGGTTTATAACGGGTTTCCTCTTCCTGTATGCGGACATTTTCTTTCCCTCTCGCTTCTTTTATAACGGCCACTTTATTTCTGGCCCCGGTGCTGGAAGCTCTATTTCGATATGGCCGAGAGATCTTTCCCTGGTATATCGGCGAGTCGTAATTTTTTACAACTTCACATTAGAAAGACATGTGCTCAAAACATTCTCCCTCTTTTATATTTTCATTTCTCTTTCTCTGTATACTAAGTACTTGGGGAAAAAAATACCTTTTTTGATTCTATATTTGTTTAATTTATGCAATTTAGACTTTCAACTTTTCAGAGGTGGACTAAACAGGTACTGATAATTCTACTTATTTCTTTTCATTTTATTTATGGTCCTTGGACCTTTTATGGAACTATGCTAAAAAGGACCTCTAGGGTCCAAAAACAATCAAAATCTAAGCCAAAAAGAGCCTATAGGGTCCAAAAAGGATAAAAACATAGATTAAAAGAGCCTCATGGGTCAAAAAAGGATAAAAACACCCTTTTGTTTAAAAATAAAAAATTCGCTAAAACAAATAATGCAGTAGCCTGGCTGAGGAATTCATATCCGAACATCCATCATAGTGCATCTATACCGAGGCCTTCCCCCGGAATTGGGACCGGGCTTGGGTTTTTAAGCGATTTTTAAAGCCTCGTTAATAGAAAGCGAATATCCCGACAGAATAATTTCATTTTATTTTAATTTAGCCTCCAAAGGCGCTAAATTATAATCCTAAAATATAAGGAATTTGATACCTCCCATTTGTTGTGGAATTTTATGCCATTTTGCGTTAAAAAAAGTCAATAACGAGAGACAAAAAAAAAATTATTTCGCATCCAAAACAAACGAAATTAATCCATGGAATATTCATAACATGAATTAAAAATACAATGCATGCCTGATGGAAAACAAAATAAAATCTAGAGACGACAAATTTCGTATAAATATTTCATATTTGGATATTGTTAACTAACAAAAAATGAATAAGTTAAAAGGGTTTTCTTTAAAGGGAATTAAGACTCGTGATCAGAACAAAAGAGAAGAGCGATTAATAATTCTTTTTTTTATTGTTCAAAAGTGAATAATGTAGGCGGTAGCTTATTATTTCGTACATAAGCCCTACATGGGCTTCTTTTATATTTATTTAATTTATGTTATTTGTTAAAACCTTGTTAAAAAGGTAATACAAGAGTCAATACAAGCAAGAAGGAAATACAAAGCATATGGCCACACATGGCAAAAAAAATGTGATATAACAATAGAAAAGTAATTAATTTTAAACATGATAATTTAGGAATTCATCACCGAAAAAAAGCCTTTTCTAATAGGATGAGCTTTACTGATTTTTAAAATTTTTAAGTCTAAAGATTTTATTGTCTCAGAGCAAATGATAAAAAGCTTCATCGCCCAGAAGTTTCTACCATTCTGATTTTTACTAAGCCTCACATATGGGGTGACAAAATTTTTTTTATTCCTCGTGTTGTGAGAATGATTGTCACAATGCTTGTCAATATTGTTTTTATTTTCATAAACATAAATAAGACATTCTTTTATGTAGAGCGAAGGAACGGTTAATATTTTTAGCTTTATATACATAAGTCTGCAATCGGCACAGTAGCCTAGCCCACCAACTATTCGTACTGCCCTTCTTTGAGCCTTGAATATCATCTCAGCCGCAGGAGAATGACCCCATAGGAAGATACCATATGTAATTCTGGATTGTATGAGGGCATGGAAAGCAATAACCAGCATACCCTGTGAAATTTCATTCTTAAGGCGTCGAAGTAAAAAAGTAAACTTAGCAATTGTGTTGCAAGTGTGATCAACATGAGCTGACCAATTTAACTTGGAATCAACAATAATACCCAGCATCCTAGCTGATTCAGAAAATAATGAGGTGTCCACTTTCTTTAGTGTGTGAACAATGTTCTGCGTTTTGTCCATGTTTAAAGAAAGTTTATTCGCTGCGAAATAATTTGCCAGTTCAAGAGAAAAGGATTTGGTCTCGGTAAGAACCATATCCAGGTCACTTCCAGTGAAGGTACAAGTGGTATCATCAGCAAAGAGAAACATTTCAACACCAGGGAAAAAAGTTTTTAATGTCATTGACGTATAGGATAAATAATAATGGACCTAGAACAGATCCTTGAGGGACTCCGACAGTGATATTCTTCATATCCGACTTGCACTCCAGGTTTATTACGAACTGATACCTTTCATCGAGATAGGAAGCCATTAGCGCTAATGCTCCTAGTTTGAAGTTGTACTTCTCGAGCTTTTTAATTAGTAAACTGTGTTGCACACAGTCAAAGGCCTTTGAAAGGTCAAAGAAAGTAGATACAGATACCTCCTTATTTTCAAAAGTTTGCACCACATTTTCAACGTACTTACACACAGCACCGATGGTGTTTCTAGCTTGACGGAAGCCAAACTGCCGCTCGAATAGCAGGCATTATTTTCGACATAGGCCAATATCTGAGATTTTCATTATTTTCTCTAACACTTTAGAGAGGACAGGGAGGAGAGAGATGGGCCTGTAATTGGCAGGGGAGTCGACATCACCCTTCTTGTGAAGTGGTATCACCGAGGCGATCTTCAGACAATCAGGGAAGATGGAATGCTCAATGCTCAAGTTTATGAGAATTGTCAAGGAAAAAACTATTATATCAGCAATTTCTTTAATTATTTTTGGAGCTAAGGCCATAGACATCACAGCTTGGGGAATTTGGAAAGAGACATAAATTTGCTCTTGAAGACTTCAGTGCCATCTACCGTGAAAAGTTGAAAACACAACCCTCATTAAGATCAATGGTCAAAATCTAATGGATTAATGTTGGAAACACTTAAGTCTTCCAGTATCTGGAACGGTACTCCCGAAAAGTAGTTATTTTGATAGAGACTTTACTATCTACCTGGATCATAGGACTCTATCCCTTTCACTGACCGCTGTTATGATTCGCTACATCCCCACCCAGGTCTCGATCACGGATTGTTTTCTAGAAGAGCTACCACATAGCCATCGTTATCCTGGTACTTGGTTTTCGGCCTATGCTTACAAAGAGTAGTTCTTGTAGCGATGTCTAGCAGATTTCGTCTCAGAAATCAATTCTGGTTTTGATGCAATATTACAAAGCCCATTCAGGCGTTGCAACGGAGTTTTTTGCAGAGTTGCATTCATAGTTGAACCAGGCTACTTAGACGAGTACACAGCGTACCACTTTCTCCAATTTTCATAGGAGCAACCATATTCAGATTTATTAAGGATAACTCAATGACAACGTTCTCCATTTTGCCATTAACAGTTAGAGAAGCTATGAAGCAAACGAACTT